>JAREIK010000556.1:0-113399 GCA_029783825.1 Sapria himalayana | reverse complement strand
ATAAGAAGAATATGAAGAATAAGAAGAAAAAAAAGAATAAGAAGAATAATAAGAATAAGAAGAATAATAAGAATAACACGGATAATAAAAAAAGAAGAATACGCAGAAAAAGAAGAATAAGACTTAAAAGAATAAATATGAATAAGAAGAATAAGTATAATTATATGAAAAAGAATAATAAAAAGTATAAGAAAAATATGAAGAATAAAAGATTAAGAAAATTAAGTAGAATAAAAAGAATAATAAGAATAAGAAGAAAAAAAGAATAAGAAGAATAAGAAGAATGAGAAAAATAAGAAGAATTACATGGATAAGAAGAATAAAAAGAATAACAAGAATGAGAAGAATAAGAAGAATAATAATGATAAAAAGAATAAGAAGATTAAGAAGATTAAGAATAATAAAAAGAAAATAAAAATGTAGAATAAATAGGAAAGATTTAATGTTTATATATTGATAATCAATAATTTCCGTAGCTATGGAATTGTCCCTAGCTATTTGGGTTAGTTATAATTTCCGTAGCTAATCTTTAATGATATTTTTTTAAGTATTATTTATTTTAATGTTTTATATACTTTTCTATATTAAAGGTATGACATGGTCTATAGATGAGTAATCCTTGAATGACATGATCTTCTCATATAATAATAAAAATATGATATTATAAAAAAAAATTAATAAATATATAAATATGAATAAAAATTTATATTAAATATGACTAAAATAACTATTTTTTGATTATAATTTAATTAAAATATTATACTTAGTTTTATCTGAAATATTTATTTATGATATTTAAATATTTGTATTACAAAACATTATATAATTTATTATATAATTATAATATTTATAAAATATTTTAATTAATAAATAAAAATAAATAAAATGTACAACTAATAAAAAACTAAAATAAACAATTGTTTGATTAAAAAAATTTGTAAAAATATATGAATAAATGAATAAATAAGTAAATATTTATAAAAATAAAACTATAAAATAATATTTTTATGATTATAGGAATTTTTTAAAAAATAATGACTAAAAGATTAGAAATTTTTGAATTATAAAAAAAAATTAAATTTTCATAAAATTTAAAAGAAAAAAATTGCCATTTTAAGATTAATAAATTGATGTTTTAATTATATAAAAAAATTTGATGATTTTAAAAATTAATATTTCAGTGTGGTTATCAAATAAACACTTCAAACATTAAAATTTATTATGATTATAAGATTCAAATTATATGTTTTTATAATTATTTCATATTATATTAATCAAAAATAAATTGAATTCTTATAAATTTATAACCATATAATATATATATATATATGTGTGTGTGTGTGTGTGTGAGGACTTTATAATTATATAATATTATTTTATTTATTTATTAAATATCATTTATGGTTAAATAAAAATCTTTTTCTATTATTTTATAAATTTATTTATTTTTTATAAATTTATTTTAGTGTTATTTTTTGTTTTTATTTTATAACAATATAGTATATATATATGGTTTCATAGAAAAAAAATGCTAAAAAATTTTCTCTCTCTAATGATGAAGGAGAGCCAAAACCCATGGGAGCAACCTAGAAATCTATCTCATCTTCATTACTAGGTAATAATTTGATTGTTCTTCTCCTTCGAATGCTATATACATATCTCCCTCTCTCTCAATTTGTTTACCACTAGCAGTTTTCATTTTTATAGAATATTCAAGTATTAGTTTTTTTTTATTTTCTCACAATTTTGTTCTTTTATAGAATTTCTTTTTTCTTTCACTAATTAAATTTTTAGGATTTATTGATATCACAAAAATTCGGTGTAATTTTTGTTATTTTATTGTTTAATTTATATATATATATATATATATTTATTAATAAAATCATACTTTAGTACTATTTATTTTATTTAAAAAATGAACTTTATTTGAATATTTTTTTTGTGTAAAAATGAAATTATTACATATAGAAGATTAAAGCCAGCTAGTATTGACTTAAAGATCATTTAAAGGAAAATCTAATAGAATAATATTTGTTAAGCATATATATCTTATATATATATATATATGTATGTATGTATGTATGTATATAAGTATAGATATATAGATATATATATATATATATATATATATATATATATATATATATAATGTATATATATGGTTGTGTATATGTGTATGTTTGTATAAATACATAAATAAATACATACATACATAGTATGATATATATATATATATATATGTATGTGTGTGTGTGTGATATATGTGAATATATTTTTATATATAAATATATACATACATATGTATGTTTGTATGTATACTATATATGTAAATGTGTATGCACATATTAATGCACACACACACACATACGCACACACACACACACACACACTCACTCAAACACACACACACATATATACACATAAGTGTGTGTATGTGTGTGTCTGGGATGCCTGGATATAATTAAAACAAACGGAGTAATTATAGAAATTTTTTCAAAAATGAGTTATAGAGAAAAATAAAATACGAATGATATTATTACAAAAGTACAAAGTCATTAAAGAAGAATATTAGAAGTCAAAAATGAATAGAAGCACAAATGAGGACTTATAAAGAGAAGAATATATTTTTACACAAACAAATCAATATGAAAACAAAAAGAAGCATACAAGAAAGAAGAGAAGAAGAAAGCTTACGAACAAAAACATTATTCAAGAACAGAAACTCAAATCCAATATATGAAAAAAAAATAGCAATACTAGTTTTTTCTTTTATTTTATAATACTATTATAATTCTTATTGACAATCAATTGACTAAAAGAAAAAATCTAAAAGCTCAAAAAATAGAGGGAGGATTAGGTAATTGGATTGCTTTTAGTATTTGGTATAAATTAAAAATTTCTCAACTCCAATAACTGTCATAGCATTTTGTCTAGGCAAGTTATATCAACTCCAATTACTGAAAGTTATCTTCCCATAGATGCAAACTCTAAAAGTTCGTAAGTCCTTTTGAATTTCATGGGAGAAGATATATTCAATGATTAATCCCTTTGGCTTATTGTATAAACTAGGTTTGTGATATTTAACGAATTTATGCAAGTACTTAAAACTTCATTTTTATCATGATTTTAATTCTTTATAGTTTTGACTGTACTTTTAACCTCTTCTAAGCTCAAATAATGGTCTAAAACATACCAAACATATCACCATAAAAAAACAAACATGTTTTAAACTCTTATAAACTATGGATATTTAGGATTCAAGTGGCTAAGTTTAAAGAACAAGCCAAAAAAATTGAATCACTATAAACATTGAAGTGAGATAAGAAGATGATGGTAAACCTTAAGTGATTGCAAGTCTCAATGAAGCTTTAAAAAAAGTGAACATATAAAAAATTCTTGTTATGGTCTTTGAAAATGATAAATCTAATGCATATGATTATATATATAAATAAATATTTATAAACATATGTTATATATAAGCATTATATATATACATATGTATATATTCATTAATATATATATATATATATCAACATATGTTATATATATACATTTGTATATATAGATGTTATATAATATATATATATATATAGGCCTACATAAACTATATAAAAAAACAATTTTGATAACATATTTATAGAAATCTATATGTACAAGTTTATATGTATGTGTGTGTGTATATATATACTTGTTTATATATATTTATTTATAGATGCATATATTTATATGTAAATATATATATGCTTATGCATCCATACATATACATATACATATACATATATATATATACATATATATATATAATGCTTTAATTTAGCTTTAAATAGTGCACAAAAATATAATTTATTTTATTTTTCATTAATTCATGGATTTCTAATATACTTTAGAGAAACTAATTATGCATTTCTCAAAGAAAATCAAATATCTCATTTTAATATTCATACCTTATAAAATAACGGATCACACCTTTAACAAATTTAAGCAAAAAAAAAAATTAAACATAGATAATTAATAATTAAAATGATCAAATTTGTCATTTCGCCCCAATCAAAAAGCTAGGTTCTAATCGAAAGTTGCATTTTAATAAAAGCATTCATCCTATTTCAGTAAAATTACCTAAAGAAAATTAGTGATAAAACATCTCTCTACATTTTAATAAATTTTCATTTTTTATTTTAAATAGTTATTATATGTATTTATATAGTTTTCCATATTCTTCTAACAATTTATTATCATTTCTGTTGATTGATTTTGTTTATTTAGCTAATGCTATTCTACAACTAGAAACTTGTGTATTTGATGTCTACCTACTTGAAAGTATGAACCCAAACCAGTAGGGTTTGTCATCATGCATGATGCTATCCATAATTGATTCTATGTTACCTAATTACCCAATGTAAATAGACACCACATGGATATCATCGTCTGGTGCTGACATTTTTCATTCTCCAAATCAAGGAGTAGATGCTTTAAATAACCACAATATGTGAATTACCATTAACGTGGCTTTGGATCTTGTTTGAAAGTTATCCAATTGAACTTTGTTACACCCATTACTAATTGAATGTTTTATCAAGTAGAAGGTTTTCACTAGATAAAAATCAACAAGGAGTTAAAACACAATCATATTAGTTTTGATGACCATTAATTATGTTTGCATTTTGAGTGAAATCTATCTTGTCATTTGAAGTGTTATTTACTAGATAATGCCACTCTAATAATCTCATTGATTTTTACTTTAGTTATTTATGTTACTGAAATAATTTTGATAATTCCATGGGTGCATCGTGAAATTGATTACCTCGACTAATTGTACACATTGATAAGAGTTTTGATTTTCCATGGCTTTGGACAATATAAAAAGGGTCTTGATTTTGCATAATAATGACACTGTTAAAAGATCTTGATTTTTCATAGTATTTTTCATCATAACTTCTCTCACCAACTCTTATTCAACCTAAAATATCCCAATAATTGTAATCACAATAATAAATTCATTCTAAATATAAATAGTTATTTCGTAATATAGATTGGAGGTTAGTGGTATGATGTGATGGACTTGGTCCTTAGGTGGCAAGTCTGCATTGTAGGGCTATTTTAGCATTCTTCTTAAAATAGTATTCACCTTTAATGATAGCATATATACAAAGGCTTTGTAGATATGTTTTTAATCAAACTTTCTCTTATATATGTTGAGATACTATATACAAGGCTAATTAATTAAAAGAGCCCTAGGGGCCCTAGGGACATAAGCCACGCTTTGTTGTTGATGGTAATTTCGAATAATGTTTTAATAACTTATGGTGGAAGGCTTTGTCTTCGTTATCCTAACTAAACTTTCATTCTTCAAAACAAAAGGCCAGCCATCCCATAGGTTATATATATATATATATGTGTGTGTGTGTGTGTGTGTGTGTGTACAAAATACAATAGATGAAGTATTCTAAGTTCCCTTTAATGCTCATTTGAAGAAGAAGATTTTGTAACATGGGAATAGTCCAATCGGATAAACAAATTTTTATCCTTCCCCTCCCTCCACCTATGTTTTCAAAGAGAAAAGGGAATTGGTCAGGCCTAGCGCTTAAGGATTCTAGTTCCTCTTCAATTTTGTTTTTTTTATTTGTCATCTTGCATCTTTCATTTGACATTCAACTATGCAAATAAATATGTGGGGCAACTCTCTGTGTTATTTCAACTAGTTAAACAACCTTTTAAGAAAATGAGCTTATTTGTCTCTATCACATTAGGCTCAACCGTTGGATCAATGTTCCATCTATCATCCTTGCAAATAAATAGTTAGGGCATTCTTAAGGATGTCCTATGTTCAAAATAAATCGATTGTGCTTTCAGCACCACACCATTTAACATAAACAAACAAATATTCTACTTAAGATCATAGAGCTCTTGATATCCATGAGCACCCTTGCAAGAATTCATGCAATTATTGTCACCCTTTTCATTTTAACCAGTTTTATCTATGAGCAACCTTTACTTCTCTTAATTAGCTTGTTTAGGAATGTGCTTGGCTGTATAATATAGGGCAGCCCCATATCTGGCATTGGAGGAAACACATGGCATGGAAAGCAAGGCATCCTTAAGAATTCTATCTCATTGGGGTCCGATTAGTCTACCATAGTGTTAAAAATGAGGGGATATGATTTTTTTTAAACGATAAAAGGTAAAGTGACATATCAAAATTTTCTTATTCAAGAGAAGATATGTATATATATATCATAGGATATTTAAGGCTAATGCCTTATCTTAATAATAAAGAAAAAGATAGCTTTTCGCTAGGTTGATTACTTGGGCATTAGTTACTATGAAACTCAACCATAATCCTGATTGAATTAGAGTGGCTTATCTGTTTCTCTTTTATCTATGTATTTTTTTTTCATTAGAGAAATCATGTTTACAGACGGCTAACTAAGCTATTTCTTTTATGTTGTTTTTTCTTAGCTTCGCTCTAGTCTCCCATAGCCAACTTTCATTATCTTCAGAAACTCAATCCTAGCTTGCTCACGTTGATGCTTTGCTTTTTCTTTTTTTTTAAATTTTATTCACTAGCCCTTACATTCTCCTCTCAAATACTATGCAAGTTGTGTGTGTGTGTGTGTGGTGTGTGTGTGTGTGTATATATATATATGATGTATATATGTTGCCTTTCTTGTCTATAATTTCTTTCCCTGCATTATAATCATAGTTGTTAGCTCATAAAATATATCGTATATCATTTTTCTATTTTTTCTGTATTATGTATTATATCGTATCATGTAATATATGTTTTTTCACGTGGTAAAAAATATTTAAAAAAATATATTTGTATAAATGTATATTAAAAGTATGAATTATAGTATATGATAATAAAAATGTAACCTTTTGTATAAGATTATTTTGCTTATTTTTTATGATTATTTTTTAATTCTTTTGTGTATTTGAATAATTAATAAATTCTTTAACAAGAAAAATTAAATTGATTTTTTATAATTATAGAAAATAGTTGAGAATGTATGTATTGTTCTATCATAGTATCACATGTCATATCATGTTTGATATTTGTATTGTAAGATATGTTTTAAAATAAGATATAAATTGTGAAACCTATTAATTTTCATCAAAAAATATATGTTGTATTATTGTATCATTTCTTGTATCATAAGTTTCTAACAACTATGATCATAATTATTTGGTATTTTTTTTCTATCTATGATGTTAATTTGGTGATGACATGATGCATTTTTTTTCATTGATTTAGAATATCAATAAATATCAATCATGGGTGTGATTTTTTTAGTTAATGAATATTGTTTTAATAGGATGAGTATCATCGTCATCAATATGTTTGTTTCTTTTGTGTTATTAACATTATCAACCATATATAGCATAGTACGTATAATAATTTATTATTTTGTAGTAGTAGTTCATACTAATAATTAGGGCTGCTAATGATATGAGTTGAGTTCGAGTTCAATTGAGCTCGAGTAGAGATCAAGATCAATTGAGCTCGAGTCAAGTTGTTAATATTTTGAGTTCGAGTTTAATTGAGCTCATGTGTTCTTCTTTTGGAAGTAAAAATTGGGCTTTTACCATTACTAGTAAATAAAAATTGATTTTTATTGTTATTTTATGAATTAGAAGATGTATGATAATTTATTAATTCATTCCATATATTTATCAGAGAATTTCATAAAACAAAATCTCATGTCTGCCAAGATTCATGCGGCACGTTCCATATATGTCATTTTGGTGCCTAGAAAATTTTCTCAAGGAATTGAGATAGATATTGATTTTAAATTGAGAATATAGAGGCGGAATGCTTAGTCATAGTCATTGTTATATGAGAGTTGATATTCATATATTGCATCAAATAGATAAAGTTTCTATGTTTGACTATGATAATCAAATAACTACGCATTCAAATTTGATATATAAGGAGAACATATGAATATTGAAATTGATTGTCATTTCATTAGAAGTAAGATCTAATATAATATGTATGTAAGGTTGCTATTGCTTACACTTATTTTTATGATGGCTAATCATATAGTCTCATCAATTTTAATCTTAGTTAGATTTGTCATTTTGATCAATATTGACATTGATAAGTATGTTTGTCATCTTTATTTTCAGCCAACAGGTTTGCTCGTCCTATAGAACTATACACACAAGCTATCAATTTACATGATCAGAATGCTGTGTATTTGGGCCAATCGTGCAATTGCCCATGCCAAACTGGAAGAAAATGGGTGTGCTGTAGAGGATGTTTCCAAGGCTATCAATTGTGATCCTTAATATTCCGGGGCACATAATGCATCATGTGTCTGTTGTGTATACTTTTCTACTTCTTCCTCCTAAGATTTGTCCGAAATTATAGGGTTATTACAGACGAGGTGCTGCATATCTTGCCATGGTGAATCACAAAGAAGCATTGAAGGACTTTCAGCAAGTTCCAATAATATCAATAAGCTTGGTTCACA
This sequence comes from Sapria himalayana, assembly GCA_029783825.1. Classification (NCBI taxonomy): domain Eukaryota; kingdom Viridiplantae; phylum Streptophyta; class Magnoliopsida; order Malpighiales; family Rafflesiaceae; genus Sapria; species Sapria himalayana. The sequence continues at coordinate 104,925 of JAREIK010000556.1, read as the reverse complement.
AACTTCATTCATCTTTAATCAATACCATGTTTGAAGCTGTTTCAATTAACATATTTGATGATAATGAACACCATGGCTCTCTTTCATCATAACTTCTATGATGAACATGAATCAGTTAAAAAAATTTGCCCAACAGATCGAGATGCTGCCTAGAAGTTTGAAGAGTGTAAGAAGTTATGATGAAATCACCTAACTTCTATGATCGAGATGCTGCCATAGCCGTGCCCAGATCTGCATGGAAGTCTGTAGCAGATTCAATTGATTTTCATTCTATGGAATCACCTAACTTGTATGAACTGCTCATAGTCTTTTATTTTTAATTTATAGGCTTGGATTTCTTTTATATTGTATTTACAATACAAGTAAAAATCATTTGTCCTTATATTACAAGTTGTGCCTTGGAGTGATGGTAAATATTTTTCTCCAAAGATAATAGGCCTTGAGTTCGAGATATCAAACTCTCTTAGATCCTGTGTCAATTAGGAACCTCATGTGCCAGGAATGGTCATTATCATCATACATATATTGTAGCTCCTTATATAATTTAATAAAGATTAGTTATTTTTGTAGTTCTTTTTGCACAAATATATTTTATTTTGAAATTTTTATTAGATTTAGTGAGGTGAAGTTTATGTTTTGTTGCATATTTAATAATCTTGGCTTTGCGTGCTTTTGTATACAAACTATGATCAAAATTATTATTCTAGGCCAAGAATAAAATATCAAGTATTAACTTTTATTTTGAATTATTATAGTTTTTGTTAAACTTGAATTTTTTATGTGTGTTTTAATGATATTATTTTTGAGATTTATTGCCTAGTGAGATGAGACCTAATACTTAAGGATAAATTGATGGTCAAAAAATAATCAATATGAAAAATGTTGAATATTAATAATTTTATCTCCTAATTTTCTAGCTGTCTTGTTTATACGAGTCCACTCTAAAAATTAAGTTTTATTCTTATCATTAATTTTATTCTTTATTTTTAAAATTCCAGTGTAGTTTTTAAAGAGCCTACATCGCAAGATTTTCCTAAAATGTGATATATAAAGTAAGGTGCATTATATCTTGCATATAATTTTATATAAAAATATGAATCATGTTGGATTTTATTTTGTAAGCAGCGGCAGTGGAGGCACCGGTAGCGGTGGCAGCAGGCAGTGGCAGCACCGGTAGCGGTGGCAGCAGGCAGTGGCAGCACCGGTAGCGGTGGCAGCAGGCAATGGCAGCACAGGTAGCGGTGGCAGCAGGCAGTGGCAGCAGCACCTGCAACACTGGCCGCACTGGTAGAGCGGCAGAGGTGGCAGCTGCGGTAGCACCATCTACAGTGGCAGTAGTAGCGGTAGCACCGGCAGCACCATCAGCAACAACAATAGTGGCGGCAGCGGCAGGGGCAGCAGCAGCAGCAGTGATGGCTGGAGCAGCAACAATGACAACAAATGCAGTATATACATATGTATATAGTCAGTATTTACGTACATATAATACTATAGTATTTTATGTACATATATACTGAGTATATATGTACTCAGTATATATGTACGCATATTACTGCAGCTTATATGTACATATACTATAGTAATATATGTACGTGCGAAATGCTAGTATATATGTACATATTTATTGCAGTAATATATATTTATCTAAACATAATTTTTTTAATTTATTTTGATTTGATTGAGTGGTTTAAATTTCTTACAAATATGATACCGCATTATTTCCCATACGAAGCTCGTACAAGTAAAGGGATTTTTCAACAGACATGACGAACTGTGACTTGGACAATAATTTTCACAGCAGAAAGTTGGTGATCGGAGGAGCAGAGGGAGAGAAATCAATGTCAATGCATGGATTGATTATACTTTATGCACAGTCGATGGGTACATTGATTAATAAGATCTAACATAATTTTTGTTATTTTTTTGTTTTAGTTATTTAAAATATTGTATTAGAATAAGTTATTAAATGAATATTTTTTTGTTTAATATAAAAGTTTTATTTATAGTTTTTGTTTTTATAAAATTTAATTTAAAAATAATAAATTATTTAATTAAATTTTTATTTAAACTGTATGACAATCAATTTTAATTTGTGTTTTTCAAGTATATATTAACTGTTTATATATATATGTGAATATGTTTGTATTTCTCCGATTTTTTGGGTTGAGTTTTAGCCTATTATAGGTATGTAAAAGCCTATTATCAATAGCGATAGCCACATCAGATGCGGCAGCAACAGAGGCAGGTGAGGTAGCGGAGGCAGTGGTAGCATTAGTGGAGGCGTCGGCATCGGTCGTAGCACCGGCTACGGTGGCAGCAATGGCAACGGCAGCAGCGGAGGCAACACAGGCAGCAGCCGCAGCGGTGGCTGCATCGGCAGTGATGGCAGCACCGGCAGTAGCCACAGCAGTAGTGGTAGCAGCGACATGGGCAGCAGCGACAGTGGGAGCAGTAGGAACGGCAAAAAATGTGGTATATGCATACGTATATAGTGAGTATATATGTACATATAATTCTGCATTTTTATGTACATATATACTGAGTTTATATGTACTCGGTATATATGTACGCATAATACTACAATGGCAGTAGTGGCAGGAGCGGCAGCGACAACGGCAATGGCATCAGGGGTAGGAGCGGCAACGGGAGCAGAAGCAACAACACCAAATGAGGTACATACATACGAATAAAGTTAGTATATACGTACATATAATACTGTAGTATTTTATGTACATATAGTCTGATTATATTTGTGCTCAGTTTATATGTACACTTAATACTGTTGTTTATATGTACATATACTGTAGTAATATATGTATAAGTGAATTGCTAGTATATATTTACATATATACTACAAAATTATATATGTATCAAAACATATGACAGAGTGGTCTAATTTTATTACAGATATGATACCATATTTTTCCTCATACAAAGCTTCTATAAGTGATAGGATTTTTCACTAGACTTTACGTGCCGTGACTCGGACAATTTTGTCGCAGTAGAAAAATGGTGATCGGAGGAGCAGAGAAAAAGAAAGCAACATCAATGTATAGATATATTATACTTCATGCAATGTCGGTAGATACATTGATGAATAAAAATAAAAGGTTGTTATTTTTTTGTTTCAATTATGTAAAATAATGAATTTGAATAAGATATTAAATGATTTTATTTTTTGTTTATTATAAATTATTTATAGTTTCAATTTTTATTCAATATGATTTAAAAATAATAAATTATTTAATTAAAAAAATTTAAAATTTTTAAAATTTTGTAAATATTTTTGAAATTAAAATAGCTAGGAAAAATTTCCAGCTAAATTAGCGAGGGAAAAATACCTTGCTAATTTAGAGAAGGAAATTTCCCTAGCTATTTTGCTAGGGAAATATTAAAATTAGTGACGGATATTCCGTCACTAATTTTCTAATGCTAGGGACTCTAGCTAGGGATTCAGGAATCGTTATTTTTTATTTAGCGACAGAATATTTCGTTTATATTACTATTTTAGCAATGAATTTTTCTTTTTTATCAAGAGAATTTTTCGTCGCTACTTTTTTAGCTATGGAAAATTTCATTGCTAAAATTTAGCAAGAAGCACTTTAGAAAGGGACATGATCCGTTGGTATTTTGTTGCTATTTACCATTTAGCGATGAAAATTTCTCATATAGCTAGGGAATTGTCCCTAGCGATATGGGATTTTTCTGGTAGTGGTTGGTAGATACATTGATGAATAAGATATAATAAAATTTTGTTATGTTTTTGTTTTAACTATGTAAGATAAGGGTTGCTTAGATTGCAGTTATTCAAAATTATTATTCAAATAATTTTTTCATCATTTTGTGTTGCTCATTAGCATGTTGGAGTGCTCCATTTTTTTATGTTCAAGTTTCTTATTGATTTGTTCCGGGTTACTGCTACAGACGATCAGTCTCTATTTCATCTGCTAGTACTTTTATTAGCTTGTTAGCTTAGTCATGGTTGGGAAGAGCAAACTCTTATAAGCCTTGGGACCGAGAGAGAGAGTTCTGGTTGTAGGGAGGCAAGATGTTAACTTTGTGCTCCAAGCCTGGCTCATGGCTCGTCTTCTAGGTTTTTCTCTAAGTGTTTTTAGAGATATTTTCCAAAATTTAAATAATCTTCGTATTTCTTATTTATGTTGATAATGAAGTTTTGTGTCATCTTTGTGAAGTATAAATGAGATAATACTAATTTGTCACAGTTTTGTGTCATATGAGGCTATGTGATTATATATATGTACATATAATACTGTTGTATATAAGTACATATATACTACGGTATATAGTACATATATACTCAGTATATACATACGTATACACTGAGTATATACGTACATATATACCGAGTACATATATACTACAGTATTATATGTACATATATACTTAGTATATACATACATATATATTCAGTATATAGGTGCATATGAACTTAGTATATACATGCATATATACTCAGTATATACGTGCATATATACTTGGTATATACGTACATATAAACTCGGTATATATGTGGATATAAACTCAGTATATTCGTACGTATATACTTGATATATACGTACTATAAACTCAATATATACGTGCTATAAACTCGATATATACGTACGTATATACTCGATATATACGTACTATAAACTCGGTATATACGCACGTATATACTCAGTATATACACACATATATACTCAGTATATACGTGCGTATATATATAGTATATACGTACGTATATATTGTAGTATATGTACAGATAATACTATAGTATTATACAAACATATATACTCAGTATATATGTACGTTTATACTCAGTATATATGTGCATATAAACTCAGTATATACGTGCATATATACTCAGTATATACGTGCATATATACTCAGTATATACGTACATATATACATAGTATATATGTTCATATATACTAGGTATATACGTACGTATATAGTAGGTATATATGTTCATATATATTAGGTATATACGTACGTAGATACAAGGTATATATGTTCATATATACTAGGTATATAAGTACGTATATAATAGGTATATACGCATATGCTCGTTATATACATACTATATATTTGGTAAATACGTACTATATACTATGTATATAAGTACTATATACTCTTTATATATGTAAATATATACTCAGTATATACATACGTATACTTGGTATATACATACATACATACTCAGTATATACGCACACACATATTACAGTATATATGTATGTATATACTCAATATATACGTACATATATACTATAGTATACGTACATATAATACTATAGTATTAAATGTATGTATATACCGAGTGTATTTGTACTCAGTATATATGTATATATAATACTGTAGTATATATGTAGATATACTACCGTAATATATGTAACGTGTGAAATGCTAGTAATTATGTTCATATAGACTATAGTATATATGTACATATATACTGCAGTATTATATATTTATCTAAACATACCTTTATTTATTTATTTATTTTGATTTTATTGGCTGCTTTAAATTTTGTACAGATATGGTACTTCATTGTTCCCCATATGAAGATTGTATAAGTGACGGGATTGTTCACTAGACATGAAGAATCACGACCTGGACAGCTTTGTCGTAGTAGAAAGATGGTGATCGGATGAATAGAGAGAGAAATCAATGTCAATGGATGGATAAATTATATATTATGCAGTGTAGGTAGATACATTGATGAATAAAAGGAAATACAATTTTGTTATGTTTTGTTTGAATTTGTAAATTATTGAATTATAATAATTAATTAAATGATTTTATTTTTTGTTAATCATAAATTATTATGTATAGTTTCAGTTTTAATTCAATTTAATATAAAAATATAAATATTTTGAAAAATATAAAAAAAAATTACTTGCTAATTTAGATAGGGAAATTATTATTTTAGCTAGAGATATTTCCATCGCTAAAACATTAGCCAGGAGCTATTTCCATTGCTAATTTTTAGTGACGAGCACTTTAGATTGGAAAAGTTTTCATCGTTATATAAGTTTAGTGACTGAAAAACCCCATTTAGCTAGTAAATTTTTCATTGCTAATTTAGCTAGGGAAATTAATATTTTAGCTAGGGATATTATCGTCGCTACAATTTTAGCTAGGATCTCTCTCCCTCGCTAATTTTTAACGACAATCACTAAAGGTTGGGAAACCTTCTGTCGTTAATCCGTCACTATATCCCTTTTAACATCAGAAAACCCTCATTTAACTAGGGAATTTTCCCTAGCTATTTGGGATTTTTTTGTAGTGTACATACAGATAGATAGGTAGATATATAGAAATATATACAAATAGAGAGAGAGAGAGAGAGAGATATATATATATATATATATATATAATATAAAGAGAAATAGATAGTGAGAGAAAGATAAATAGATAAATAAACAACTATAGAGATAGATAGAAAGATAGATAAAAAAATAGACATATATATAGAATGAGAAATTGACATATAAGAAGATATACATATAAACAAATAGATAGTTAAACAAATAGATAGTTAAACAAATAGATAGTTAAATAGATAGATAGATAGATAGACAGATATATATACAAATAAATAGATAGAAAAATAAATAGATAGATAGAAATATAAATAAATAGATAGTTAAACAAATAGATAAATAGATAGATATACAAAAACAAAGATACATAGATAAATAGATAGATTGACAGATCGATAACCAAATAGATTGATATTTATAGATAGATAGATCAATAGATATATAGAATGACAGAAAGATAGATAAATAGATAGACATATAGATAAATAGACAGATTGATAGATAGACACATAGATAGATAGATAGATAGACAGACAGATAGATAGATAGACAAATAAAGAGTTAGATAGATAGATAGATAAATAGATATACAAATAGACATATAGACATAGAGACAAACAGATAAATAGGCATTTAAACTTATAGATATTTAGTCAATTAGATAGCTAGATAGATAGACAAATAGATAGATTGATAGATAGACATATAGAAAGATACATAGGTATATTCTAAAATTTATAGATAGACCTACAAAAAGATTGATAGATAGACAAATAGATTAGGTATATAGTTAGATATATAGATAGATAGATAATTAGATAGATAATTAGATAAATAATTAGATAAACATATAAACACATAGACTCACAAACAGGCATATAGATAGATAGTTATATAAATAGATAAATAGAAAGATAGACATACAGACACTTAATAAGTCAAATAGTTTGATAGTTAGACAAATAGACAGATAGACTAACAGAAAGACATACATATAGATAGGTATATATATAGAAATATATTCAAATAGAAATAGAAATATAAAGATAGATAGATATATAAATATATATATAGATTGAGAAATAGTTAGTTAAACTGATAAAGATAAATAGATAGATATACAAAAATAAAAATAGATAGATATCAAAATAGACAAATAGATAGGTAGTAGATAAATATATACATAGATAGACATTTGATATATAGATTGGTAGACAGATAGATAAATAGATAGATAGATGGATGGACATATACATAGATAGATTGATAGGCATAAAGACATATAGACTGATAGAATGATATATTCATAGATTATTATATAAATGGATTATTAGACATATAGACATATAGAATAAATAGATAGATGAAAGATAGACATACAGACAGACAAATTGATAGAATGATAGATAGATAGATAGAAAAATAGACTAATAGATAGATAGACAAATAGACATATATACAAATAGATATTTTGATAGATAGATCCACTGATAGAGAGATATACAGATAGAATGGTAGTTAAAAAAGTAGATAGACATATTGAGAAATGCATAGATACACATATAGAAATATAGATTGATTGATAGATACACAGATTCATAGATAGACATATAGAAATATATATAGATATACAGATAGATAGATATATAGATAAAAAGTCAAATAGATAGATAGATAGCTATAATTTAGACAAAAATACTGATTTGCATATAGGTAGATTGATAGATAGTTAGTTAGATAGAGAGATAGATAGTGAGATAGATAGATAGATATATAGATAGATATATATACTAATAGATAGATATATAGATAGATTGATTGAAAGATTAAAATGCATATAGACTGATAGATAGATAGATAAATTGATAAATAAATAATAAGATAAATATGTAGATATATAGACGGATAGATTGATAGATAAATAGATACAAAGATAAATAGATACAAAGATAAATAGATAGATAGATAAGTAAATAAATAGGTAGATAGATAGATAGACAAATAGAAGGATACATAGATAGATATACACACACACACACACACACACACACACACACACAAATCAATAGATAGATAGTTCAATAGATAGATAGCTAGAAAGATAGTTAGATTGATAGATAAAATCAAAAATAGATAGATACATAGATAGATCTATAGACAGATAGTCTAATTGACAGATATATATAGATAAACAAATAGATATATAGACCTATAGACAGATATATAAATAGATATATATAAAAATAGAAAATATATAAATAGGTAGATAAATAGATATACAGATAGATATATAGAAATATAGTCAAGATAGGAAATAGAGAGTTAGATAGATCGACTAATATATTGATGGACAGATATCAAGATATATAGATATATAGATAGACATTTAAACATATAGATATAGAGACATATAGGCTAATAGATAGATAGCCAATAATATATCTTGACTGATAGAAAAATAAACAAATAGATAATTAAATTGATAGATAGATTATTATACAAATAGAAAGCTATATACACATAAAATATTGATAGAAACACATAAAGACAAATAGAAAGATATCACAACATTTAGGACATTTCCTTTTGCATTGTATTTCTAATTTATTTCATCTCATCATTCAATTCTTTCCTTTCCTGTATTTCTTCCTTCAAATGAATCTAATATTATTTACAACTATTATTTCTAAATTTCATTCTACCAAACATACCTCATCATTAATGACTTCGAAGCAGCATATTACAAACAAAACTTCATTTCAAAAGAAATAGAAATGCACACTTATGTGGATGGTACTTTCTATATGGATGCCAATGGTAAATCTTTTTCAGCCTGATGATTGTGCATCACTAGATTGCTGTGAAATTTCAAAAAAAGAAATTTTAAAATAAGGCAATGACATCAAAACCAAACATATTACTACTCCAATGAAGTGCTTTGCGAACAATGAATTTTCAAAACTATTTAATTTATGTTTTATACTTAGATTACAAACAAACATCTTAGGTTTGAGACATACATCCAAGGATGATACGACTTGGCTTCGAGATTTTTCAGATATAACTAGTTCACTTTAACAGCACATCTAGAGTAGATTACTGTGTTGGAAAAGCTTGAGATGGCACAATAGTGAAACATGAGCTTGCCATTGATATAAAAGTGAGTCATTTGATCACTGTGAATCAAGCCTCATCGTTCTAATCTAATTCTTCACATACATTTTTTTTGCTTGATTTGTATTTCTTACAACTCAATTCCAAAGTGGTGATGCTATTGTGACAATGGGAAGTGCATACGACTTAGATCTCTTCTAAAATTCGTGGGGCTGACTCACCTTCATAAGATATGAATCCAAGCCTATTATATTATAATTCAATCACGTCACTCTCATCAAAACACATTTCTAATATAATCAAGCAAAAATACAATCATACAATACAATCAATTATAAATCACACCAGCCCACATCAATCCCATGTGCATTTGTTCTCTACTTTCTGTTATCCTTAACCAAGCTTATATAACAGATGGACATGTATAACAATGTGAAAAAATCAATCTTCCATGGGTTTAATGCAAGTGTAAAGCAATCCAATCATTTTAATAATAATAGAGAGTGGATTTGCAAATACACAAGGAATTTGAAAATATAACCTTCTATCACTTATGACTGGTACTTGTAACGAGTTTTAGAGAGTAGATTCGCAATTGAAAGCTCATGAGAGTTAAAGCATTTCTTGCCGAGACATAACCGATTTGCAAATAGAGCAATAGTCATGGAACAAAAAAATGCCACTAAACAAATTATGACTAAAATCTGTGTCGCATGTAAGAGATGAATTCTTCAACTGCACATTGGCTTTTGAGAGACTTTGAATATTTGATCAACGTGCCCTGTAACTGAAAGAATTAAAAAACTCAAACCTAGCAAAATGAGATGATGCCATCAATTGAATAGACACAACAAAAGATACACAAACCAAATATCAACTTGAAAAGCATTAAGATTCTTATAAACATGATGATCCACAATTAATTAATAGGCAATCGATTAGGTTTTTTTTTGAAATTTGAGCTTTTCATTTCGTTTTCAGTTGAGAAAATTTGGCAAAAACTAGATGAATTAAACACTAACTCATAAATAACTTGTTAGCTCACATAAACAGAGCTAGAGCAGAAAACACTTCCTCAAAATTGATCAAATACATAAATCAATGATTCAAATAGATGATGAAGTTACATTACATCTTTGGAATCATCACCATGGACTTTATCAACCACCTCGCTAGGGTTTGTTTTGGTTTTTGGTTCAAGAACCATTTCTTCAACATCATCTTTAACATCTGCTTCAGGGCTGATCTCGAGGCTATACCATTTGAAATTTTATATTTGAGAAGTGAATTCTTTAAGATTACCAAGGTTGAAATTGCTCTCCATTGATGCAATCTGGTACATTAGCCTAGCTGTTTGCCTTATGTGTTCATCCTAGAAAAGACGTGCAGAGGGAGAATCAGAAGAATAGAATTCGATCAGGCTTTTGAGAAAGAAGTATTTACACGGGATTGGCTGTGACCCTCTCACGAAGCTCCTTGATAATTGGGTGCCTCAGGTTAATCTCAAGCACCCTTTTTCCATGCATGTAGCTCTACTTGCTTGCATCTGATAGAGTCTATGACTGCATGATCACTGATCTTCACATCGTCCACCTTCATGCTCTCCAGACACTCATCCACCACTTGGTCAGCTTTTTGAACATGGCCTTCATCTTTCTCCTTGGTAGTTTTGCTTACTTTTAATCCATCTTAGGACACATTCTGGAATTTTTTTCCTTAATGTTCCATCACTATTGCTTCAAATACTCATCAACTAGGTCCGTGAAAAAGATGACCTTGTATCCTTTCTTCTTGGCTCTTTCTAAAAATGGAGATTCTTCTAGTTGCCCCCTGTTAGTTCATGTTATATAGAACAAGTTGCTTTGCTCCAGCTTCATCCTGAAGATGTAATTATCCAGAGATGTAAACTTGCCATCTGACTTGGTGATTTCAAATCGTATAAGTTTTGCCAAATGATTTCTACTTGCAACATCCTCAATTATGTTGATTTTAATGGACTTTACAAATTCTTTCCAAAACCTTGCATATTGCCCCATCCCGTTTGCATTGCTAGACGATGAGTCGATATCTATACCAGTCTGATTGTCATCATCATCAACACTCACAAATGGATCCTTCACTTCGTGTTTGTTTATCATGTCAAGCATCTTTCTGATTAGTATCTTTTTGATCATTTTCTGGTTGCCATGTTGCATCATCTCTCGAGAAACATTGAGCGGCTGCATATCTGAATCAATAAGCCCCTTTAAGAAGATGAGGTATTTAGGCAGTAGTTCATCAAACTCATCAAAAACGAATACCCATCTCACATACAGCTTCAAGTTGGCCTTGTTGGTATTGAAAAAACTTTCATAGAGATCATGAAGAGCATTTGGAGGAATAAAAAGAAGAATCTTGAACTCTACGTCACCTTCTATAGTGAAGTAACTCCATGCCGTAGGCTTCTCATTGCTGAAATCTTTTGACAAAGATTGATAGGACTTTTGGTATTCTCCTTTGTAACCTCCCTTGGATTCCTAAGCCAAATTGCCTTTACATCATTTAGAAGCTCCCACACCCGTATGTGGTTTTAGTGATTGCTTTTGTCTTTGGTTTCTCTTTCCCCTCTTCCTCTTCATGATCTTCACCATCCTCATCCTCCATCTTATCCATCTCAGATCCCATCTTAGAAATGCTTTCTACAATGGAAAAAATCACGTTTGATAATTAAAAATGGTTGGATGAACATAATAGCTTTTTTTGTCAATCGCATGCCTGCATCATCTTATTCATTTGACTCATCATCACCTGCAGGAACCTCTACATCAACATATTTGCTTGTCCATAAATTAATTGGTAAGTTATTGAATTCAGGATACTTTTTCACCAGTTCCTAAATCCAAAAAGTTGATAGCACTCAGAATGGATAATTAGAAACTAGCACACAGGATACACATGAACCTTCAACTTGCTCTCATCAACATATTTTCCAGCTTCATCTTTTAGATGCAATCTAATTTTAGTTCCCCTTCCAAGTGGTTCGTTCCACGTGTCCTCGGAGATTGAAACTGCTCCATCTGCCTTGGATTCCCATACATGCTTGAAAGACCACCACGAAAAAGTGAAGAGCAATTTTCAAAAGAATTTTAAAGCATGATACATGGCCCTAGATGGCTTATTGCTTGTCTTTGTTTGGTTTGTTAACAACTTTCACATAATCTGCAACAAGATACCATGGTAGAATCCAATTCCAAATTGGCCAATCAGATTAATATCTCTACTAGTCTACATTTTCTTCACAAATGTTGCCAGCCATTATCCTTCATTATCATCCATAAAAATTTGACAAACTTTGAGAAATTTACAGTGAATACCTTAAGTTTCTGATTCGGCAATCATCCCTAAGTTCTTGATCAAATCCTCCATCATGCATATGCTATAATCATGAATATAAAGAATCTTCTTTTCTTTATCCAACTTGATAAGCACTCACACCTGGTTTCAATGCACATCCATTGAAAATCAATTTCCACGAGCTAAACAAGAAAGCAAAGAAGAAAACCTAGATCTTGAGCTTGGCATTGTTGCCTTCACCTAAAACATCCCTGTCAGTGAAGGAGAGAAAAATAATTTTTTCTAGTGTCTACATGGGACAACACTTGAATATGGGAAGCATTACAAGAAGGAACACAAAAACAAAATTCCAAAACAATGCTTACGTAAGAGGCATTAGAAATCAACTCTCTAAAGAAAATATCTTTGTTATTGTAAAAAGAGTTTATGATGATATCTATCAGCCTGGAAACCTTGGCCTAGAACTATAATTTTTCTGTATTACCTCGTAGTAGAGATCTATATGAAATCAACTCCGCTTCCTTAAAACAATGAATATCATAACCGAGACATCACTTTTCCACATAAGATTTACGAAAGAAGAATGAAGGTAGATGTGAAACTTTTCACAACATCAGAATCAGTCGATATGCCTTTTGGCACGGAACCAAGTCTATCATTGACTTTGGGTCGATCAACTGGCATCGACAAATCTACTTCTGAATTCACATGATTTCCACTTGAAAAAAATACAAGTAAATTGAAGTCGAATAGTCCTGTGACTAGAATCAAGTAATCAATAAGTAGGGGTTCTAATTGGAATGCACAAAAAATAAATTGCTTTGATCAGCAGCCAGATAGAAGAGTTAGAGCAAAACTAGAGCATGAGGAACTATTGCTCTCATCATAATAGGGGGTTCGTTTCCTTTAGTTTTCTCATTGATAAGCAATCGATTAAGTTATTGTTCATGTTTAACTTGTTTTAATTTTAAAATATTAATATTTATTTATATATTTATTATTCTAAAAATAGATATATTTTTTTTAATTTAATTTAATTTAATATGTTCTTTTTTATTTTACTATAATTATTTACTCAATACTTTAATTCTTATTAATTTTAGTAGTGACAAAAATTAAACTTGAATTAAAATTAACTTATAATCATTGGGTTGTGATTTTCAAAAGTGTTAATATGGATAAAAATATTTTTATGTGTGTTTATGACAAAAAATATCATTAGTAATATTTTAAAAAACTTTTTTATACCCTAAAAAAACACACGAAGTATTCTTTTAATAAGCACTTTGGAGAAATTTTTTTTATAATTCATTAAAAATTTTTGGGTGCAATTAAAACATTGATTTATTTATCCATAAATATCAATTTATTTTATTTTAAATTTAATGAAAAATATGATTTTTTTTTCAAATCTTTTAGTAATAATTTTTTTAAAAATTTCCTATAATCATTAAATTATTTTTTAAGGTTTTATTAATATAAATATTTAATTATTTATTTGTTAATTCAGATTATTTGCAAATATTTTTTTTTATAATCAAACAAATAATGATTTTAGGTTTTTATTAATTCAAATGTTTGTGTATGTTCATATATTATTTCAAATATTTATAAAATTGTTTATAATTATAGAATTATTTATTTAATGTATGTATTAATACATATATTTAAATATCTTTATTAATTAATTCAAATAATAATTTGTATATTTTTTAAAAATTTTATAATCATAAAAATAGTTATTTCAATCTTTATTAATATAATTTTTTATTCATATTTATATTTTTTTGAAATTATTTATTTATAATATCCTATTATTCTAATTATATGAGGAGGTGTCTTTCAATGATCACTCATTCATAGACTAGGACAAAGCTTTAATATAAAAAATTACATCAAATATTAAAACAAATAATATATAAAACAAAAAAAATCAGTTTAGATTAATGACGGAAATAATCCCCAACTAAAATAGTTGGGGAAAAATCCCTAACTAACTGCATATATTATGTGAACATTATCAGTTAAGGACTAATCTCTTGTAATTAATATATAATCAAAAAAAGATTTTTCCAGTAAATTATTTAAAGTGATTTTTTCAAGCTAATTAGCTAGGGTTATTCCATTTGTAAAGTCATTGCTAAAATTGCTATCATTCTTTGTGCTAAAATTTAGAATAATATCAGCCATGGACATTTTTCAATAAAAAAATTATATCTTTAATCCATCAAAATCAGTAAAAAATTTGTAATTGAAAGTAAAATCACATATTTCTTACTATTTATGAGCTAATCCATCACATTTTAACTAGAAATAATTTCTCTAGCAAAATTTTTATATCTATCTATCTATCTATCTATCTATTTATCTATATGTCTATATGTCTATTTATATTTGTATCAAACAATCTATCTATATTTCAATGTATCTTTATATCAATCTGTCTTTCTATCTATCTATTATCAGGTGATCTTTCTGTCAATCAATCAATCAATCAATCAATCAATCTGTCTATCTATATATCGATCTATAGGTCTATCTATATGGTGATCTATCTATCTATGTGTCTATTTATTTATCTATCTATTTATCTATCTTTTGTCTATATTTTTATCTATCTATCGATCTATCAATAAAACTATCAATTTGTCTATGTATTTATCTATCTATCCATCTATTTATCTATATGTTTGTCTATCTAAGTTTCTATATATCTGTATTTCTACTTGTCGATCTATCGATTTGTCTATCTATTTGTCTATCTGTCTCTATATCAATTTATCTAAAAATTTGTTGAACTATTAGTCAATCAATCAATCAATCAATCTATTAGTCTATCTATTTATCATTCTATCTATCTATCTATATATCAATCTATCTATCAACATATCTATCAATCTATTTTTCAATCTTTCTATCAATTAATCAATCAATCTATCTATCTTTCTATCTATCTATAAATCTATCTATCAATCTTTTTTTTATCTGTGTATCTATCTATCCATCCATCGATCTATCTATCTATCTATATGTCGTTGTGTCTATCTATCTATCTATCTGTCTATCTATTTTTCTATCTATCTATCTATCTGACTATGCATTCGTTTGACTATGTGTTCGTCTGTTTGTCTGTCTATATATCTATTTGTCTATCAATTTGTTTATTAATTTGTCTATCAATCTATCTATTTGGCTATCTATTTTCTATCTATCTATCTATCTATCTATCTAACTACATCTCTTTATCTATATATCTATTTGTCTATCTAATATTCTACCGATATATCTATAGGTCTATCTATATGACTATCTATATGTCTATCTATCTCTCAATATATTTGTATATCTATCTATCTAATAATATTTCTATCAAATTGTCTACTAATCTGACTCTCTGTCTCTTTATCTATCTATGTATTTGTGTGTGTGTGTGTGTATATATATATATATATCTATCTATTTGTCTATCTATCTATCTATTTATCTATCTATCAATCAATATATCAATTTGAATATCAATCTATATATCTATCTATCTATCAATTTGTATATCAAAATGTCTATAAATTTGTCTATCAATCTAAATATCTATCTGTCTATCTATCTATGTTTCTATCTATTTATCTATCGATTTATCAATCTATCTATTCGACTATATATCTAACTATCTATCTATTTATCTGTCTATCTATCTATCTATTTATTTATATATATATATCTCTATAATCTATTTATCTATCTATATGTTTGTCTATTTATCTATCTATAAGTCTATCTATCTGACTATCAATTTATCTATCTAGCTATTTATCTGTGTATTTATCTATCTATCTATCTTTTTGTCAATCTTTCTATTTGTGTGTGTGTGTGTATATATATATATATATATATCTATTTATCTATCTAACTATTTATCTGTTTATCTATCTATTTGTCTATCTATCTATCTATCTTTTTTTCTATATATTTTTCTTTATATCATTATGACTATATTTCTATCTATCTATCGGCCTATCAATTTGTCTATCTATTTTTCTATTTTTCTATTTTTCTATTTATGAATCTATCTATCTATTTCTTATATATCTGTCTATCTATCTAACTATCAATCAATCAATCAATCTATCTGTCTATCTATATATCTATATTATTATCTATCTTTATACCTATCTATATATCTATTTATCTATCTTTCATTCTATCTATTTATTTATCTATCTATCTTTCACTCTATCAATATGTCTATATTTCTATCTATCTATCTATATAATTGTCAATTTATCCATCTATCTATTTGATTATCTAAATATTTATCTCTCTATCTTTCTATCTATCTATCTATCTATATATCTATATATCTAACTATCTATCTATTTGTGTATCAATCAATCAATCAATCTTTCTATCTATCAATCTATTTATTAATATATCAATATATCTATCTATCTATATGTTTATCAATCTTTCTATCAATATTACTATCTATCTATATATTTTTCTAAAAATCTATCTATTGATCTTTCTATTTATCTGTCTATTTATCAAATGATTATTTTGTCTATCTATCTATCTATCTGTCTATCTATCTATGTGTCTGTCTATAGATATAAAAAAAAATAGAAAGATAGATAGAAATATAGATAGACATACAGACTGATATATAGATAGATAGACAGATAGATAGATATACAAAAAAAATAGATAGAGATATAGACAAATATATAGATTGATAGATAGAAGTATAGATAGATAGATAGATAGACAGATAGACAGACAAATAGATATATTGATTGACATGTAGATGGATAATTATAGAGACAAAAAGATAGATAGATATATAGATAGATAGATATATATATATATATAGATAGATATATAGTTAGATTAATAGATTGACATATGGTTATAAAGATAGATAGATAGAAAGATAGATAGGTAGTTAGAAAGATAATTAGATAGATAGTTTAAGAGATAGATAGACAGAGATAGACAGACAGATAGACAGATAGACAGATATATAGATTGATAGATAGATACACAAATAAATAGATAGATAGACAAATATATAGATAGACAGACAGATAGATAGCCACATAGATAGATAGATAGATAAAGAAATATACAAATAGATATATAGATGGATAGATATATAGATAGTTATACAGTTAGATAGATGGATGGATAGACAGACAAACAAACAGATAGATAGATAAATAGATATACAGATAGACAGATAGACAGATAGAGAGATAGATAAATAGATAGACAGATATATAAAAATATTGAAATATATATAGATACATATATAGATTGATATTTTGATAGATAAATAGATAGACAGATAAACAGTTAGATAGTTCGATAGATAGACAAATAGATATATTGATAGATAGATAGATAGCGAGATAGATTGATAGAGAGATAGATAGTTAGTTAGATAAATAGATAGACAAATAAATAAATAGATAGTTAGTAGTCAAATATACTAATTGAAAGATAGATAAATAGACAGATAGAAAGATAGACACATACATGGATATACATATAGAAAGATAGAAGGAAAGAAAGATAGACAGGTAGACAATATACAGATAGAAAAAAAGATAGATAGATAGATAGATAGAGTAACGGATTGATAAATAGATAGATATATAGACAGATCGATAGAAAGTCAAATCAATATTTAGATAGATTGAAAGTTTGATAAATAGATTGATAAATAGATTGATAGACAGTTCTATAGATAGATAGATAGACAGATAGACATACAAATACACAGATATAGAGAGAGAGATAGATAGATAGATAGATATACAAGTAGATAAATAGATAGATAGATAGATAGAATGATCGAATAATAAACATATATTTACATAAACATATAGATAGAAAGACAAATAGAAAGATTGACATATATACATAGACAGATAGAAAGATAGATAAATATACATATAGAAAAATAGATAGATTGACATATAGATAGATAGACCGAATGATAGATAGTCAGATAGACAAATTTTTTTTAAAGGTTTTATTTTATTAATTATAGCCATCTCTTTTGTCGGAGGAATACCCTTGATACAAACTATCATCTACCCTTAACCCTTTTACATCCATTCTTCAAAATAAAAAAGAATTACATTTACATTAATCTATTAGGATGTTACCCTATAATGTTATGCTTGTGCCATTCCATGGATTTTTCTTTTTAATTTCGTGCAAGTAAAAGCTTCATTCTATACCCCAATAGCTAGCTTTGTAATGGGAGCATATTCATTGTATTCCTCCATCTTTCCATAAGTTTTTTCTTGCCTCTTTCTATACTTTCAGAATATTCTTTCCACCCAGCGTCTCTCTCTTGTCAATTCATGTGTCTTCACATTCTGCCGATCAAGAATTTTGTCTCTAGCAAAATCTACAACTTCTGTACCTTGCATAAAATCAAGTGCATCATACCCATAAAATAATCCATTTCCCCACCCTTCCCTACACAAACCAAGTTACAAATTCATATTCTTCTTGCTTGAACTGTTAAATTGACTTGATATAAATCTTTGAGCTATTTCGTATCACTTTAGCAATCATTCCATGGATGTTCCCGTTGTTTTCCATGCCCTGCCCTTCTTCCCTCTTTTGGTTCTTTAATCATCTCCTATTCTACTTTTGCATTGTTTTACATTCACTTCAATTAACTAACACATGATCGACAATGACTTACAGACTTCCAGCATGAAGAACTTTTAACACAGCCTTCCAGCATGAAGAAATGATAACACAGACTTCCAGCAAAAGAAATATATAAATTTAACACAGAAGCAGTCTCCATATGTAAAGATAACACAGACACCATACGGTTTCTTCGACAGAGGCCAAAGACTGAAGATTGCCTTTTGTTGCTTTTGGTGTAAACACATATATTACTGCAGAAATGATCTACATATATATAAATCTATTACCCTTTCCCAAGATGATCACCCCATATTGTTATTTCAACATAGACCTGGTCGTTTCTTTCTTTTCAACCTGTAAAATTCAAGCAAAAAAAAAACCACGATGCATACTAGAAAGCAAACTTATCGATTTATCACTTTTGGGATTGCACCAACCACAATAAGATCACCCCTCAGGACCAAGGTGATACATTAAGAGAAAATAACCTCGAAATTATACTTATAAGTAGGTTTTATTTTTTGGTCTTCCTAAAATATGGAAATTCTTTACTATCTAATTTTAAAATACTAGTATATTTTTTTGGTAAACTCTCTTCATTATATTCATGGTTTCCTTTCTTTCTTCCCTCTTTGCCTAATATATCTGCTAATGCATTGGCTTCTCTGAATATGCGCTTTATCGAAAAATTTAGTAAGTTCATTTCATTTAATATATCTTCTATGACCTCTTTATATCTCCACATCTTTGTTTGCTTTTTAATTAGATTTACAACAATTTTGAATATCTATATTTTTAATTTCTAAGTTTATACATATCTTAATTCCATCTCTTAATGCTAATATCTCGGCATGTAGTGCCGAAGATGCTTGCATCTTCCTTGTGAAGGCTAGAATTAGCACTCCTTTCGAATTTCTTATCACTCCACCCCCTCATGCTTCTCCCATGTCTCTATCAAAGCTACCATTGGTATTTAAAGATATCCTACCTTGTGGTTTTTCCCATGTTATACTTATTATTTTAAATTGTTTAGGATGTTTTTCTTTTAGATTCCAGAAAGTTAAAGTTTCTTTGTCCATCCTCGTATCCTGAATTTTTATAGGACTCGATTCTGAAATTTTCCTTGTTTCCTCTTTAATATCATTACAGATCTCTTTTATTATCATATTATAACCTTCAAATCTACTTTTATTTCTAACCTTCCAGATGCACCAGATGACTATTAATGGTACATTAATTTTAATCCATTTCTGCGATGCACCGGATACTTTTAAATTAATCCATTTCTGAAGCCTACATTTTAAAGTAAGATGTTCGTATTTTGAATGCATTTCCAATCCTAATCTCTTCCATATTTCTGCTGCAACTTTGCCATGTGATAGGAGATGATCCAATGTTTCATTTTCATTTAGACAGCACTTACATCTAGATACCAGCTTAATTTCTTTCTTCTTTAAGTTATTATCGATTGGGATAATATTAGATAATACTTTCCACATAAAAGTTTTAATCTTTTGTGGATTATCATTATTCCATGCCCATTTGAATAGTGTTTGTTCTTTTAGCTTTTTTCTTAATATAATTTTCACTAATTTGTGTGAAAATGTTCAATCCGGACTTAACATCCATTTCCATCCTTTTTAGAGGGTATGGAATATGTGTCAAGTAATTCTTTTTGTTTAAGCATTTGTGTCTAGATCTGTGAACTTTTTCTTTTGTTTTTTACTTTATTGATGTCATCCTTTATGTAGTACTTTGCCCATATAAATTTAGACCATAAACTATCATTTTCTTTCAATCTACACCATCTCTTGCTTGCCCCTACTTTGGTTAAATCCATGAGATTAACAAAACCCAGTCCGGCTTCTTGAACCGGATAACATAAGTCTCTCTATTTTTTCCAGTGTAGTTTATATTTGCCCTCTTTTTTCCCCACAAAAAAGTTAGCTAATTCTTTTTCAATTTTTTTAATAAAGATAGCTGAGGGTTGACTGATCATAATATTATGTATTAGTAAACTTTCTAAAACATGTTTTATTAGAGTAATTCTGCCCTCCATACTTAAACATTCCTCCTTCCATCCTAAGATTTTCTTTTTTAGTTTATTTCATAAAAAATCTAGATATTCTAACTTAAATTTCCCTTCATATATCTGGCAGCCCAAATAAATAATTTCTCCTTTTTTATGAGAGAAACCTGTAATATTTTTGATTTTATGAGCTAATGCTATTGGAGCATTATGTGATATCATGTATTGACATTTTCTTTTGTTTAGTTTTTGGCATGTTTCTTCTTCCATGCATTTTATCAAATTCATCAGATTATGTAGTGATTTCCCACTATCATTGATAAATATTATTACATCATCTACATATGCAAGATAACTCACTAAAAAAGTGTTTCTTGGCTGTCTAAATGTACCTATCTTACCATTCATCATTTTAATTTTAAGGTTAACTATTAAAAGTTCAATTAAAATGTTAAATAGTAGCGGTCAAAGTGGATCACCTTGTCTTAATCTCCTAACTGGTTTTATTTCCTCTCCTACTTTTCCATTTGTTATAATTCTAGCCCATGTATTTGATATACATCTGTAAATCAAATCTATCCATGTTTCAGAGAAACCCATTTTTCTCATAGTGGAATAGAGAATACCCCATTCTACCCTATCAAATGCCTTGGCTAGGATATCTATAGTTCACATTATAGAAAAATAAAAGTCACAAACGCGGTTTCTCTCTCCTAAATCCTCTCACTTCTCTCCTCCTGATTTTCTTCCATATCTTGTTAGGTTTTGAATTTCAGCTTAGTTATAAAGCTTGATTAAGTGTAATGGAGGTGAGATTGTTTAGTTAGGATACACTCAGCCAAATTTATTTATATATATAAGTATGTCGGGACCGCCCGACACACTTAATATCGACAAGAAGGCCGAAAAAAACCTAAGTCCTTCTGATGAATCCGCCGTCGCGCCTGGCCAGCTCCCCCCGAAGAGGATCCGAAAACATCTCCTCCTTTGCTCCGAAAGCGATCCCTCAGCAACCGAATTGGTTGTTGAAGATGGCGACAATCGACGTATTATCTATGATGAAGATACCCAAACAGACTTGTCTCAGAATGAAGGCAATCTAAAAGCTCCACTTGAGGTAATTCTGCCAAACAAGGAGAATAAACCTATTAAAACATTCGGCAAAAATAAAGCCCCGTGGAGCAGTTTGTTTGCTGGAAACAGAGAGCTTGCAAATTCATCTAAGCTTGAATACATGCCCCATGCTCAGCAAGGTAAAGCAATATATGTTGAAAATGATTTGCTTCGCGAATATTGGGATAATTGTTTAGTAGGGTATTTCGTTACTAGGAGCCCTGGCCTCCCCTCTTTGAGGAAGTTTATGAAAGATTTTTAGAAAATATCCCCACAAATAATTCAGCATCCTAGCGGATGGCTTGTTTTCCTCTTTGGAAACTCAATGGATAGAGACCGTATACTTAACTCTGGCCCTTATTTGGTATTTGGACGTCCTCTTTACGTTAAGCCGCTCCCGGTCGGATTTCATTACGGACTTAAAGAAATGGCAAAAATCCCTATATGGGTTAAGCTGCCTGACTTTCCTCTACACTTATGGAACCCTATAGGTCTTAGCAAGGCGGCGAGCTGTATCGACCGACCTCTCCACATGGATAAACTCACAACGAATATTTCAAAAATTGCATTCGCTAGGGTTCTGGTTGAAATTGATCTAGGAAGCAAATTAGTGGATGAATTTATGCTGGAATTTCCGGATGGTTCTAATATTAGACAATCCGTCATCTATGAAAACTTACCTCTATACTGTTATAACTACTGTGTTTTTGGTCATTCCATTAATGCCTATCGCAAAGCAAAAGTTCAAGATGAAATGCCGACAGAGAATAATGCTACAATCCCTCTGGATAGAGATTGTCCTTCCACTAAGTATGCTTCCGAAATTCCTCACACAGCAGAAAAAGAATCAGTGGAATCTGTCACTGGAT
The DNA here is from genome assembly GCA_029783825.1 of Sapria himalayana. Classification (NCBI taxonomy): domain Eukaryota; kingdom Viridiplantae; phylum Streptophyta; class Magnoliopsida; order Malpighiales; family Rafflesiaceae; genus Sapria; species Sapria himalayana. The sequence goes on along the minus strand of JAREIK010000556.1, from coordinate 81,475 downwards.
CCCCTTCCAGAAGGAGTGATGCCGAAGAATCCAGAAAATCTTTCTCCTCAGAAGAAGGTCAGTACCCAATGGCTCCCCCTGCATTTCAAATAGTTTTAAAAGCTGTACCAACAAGTGCAGACCAGGATGCTGAAGGTTTTTTTATGGTTAGAGCCAAATCAAGGAGGAAGGATCCGGGGATAAGAGAAGGTCCTTCTCTTAATCTCAGAAACAAAGCTAAGTACAAGCAACAGAAGATCAAAGGCCTCCTACCTTATGGACCTGCCTAGAAGAAACATTGAGGCTCAGAACTATGGAACCTCTTGTATTGCTGTGTTTTCTCTTTCTTTGGGGGTTCTTTGTTGTTGGAGTTTTGGTGGCTGGAAGAGGGGTTTTTACCCCTCTATGGTATGGTTATTAAAGGGTTATTGGGGAGAGGTGAGGGCACCTCTAGGAATGGAATGGCGTGCGTCAAAGTGTAGTGTGTGCTACAAAATATCAGACCTTCTTCAGTTGGTCTGGGAATGTTTTAATAAATCAAAAAGACTGGTCTTAGGACCTGTCTTTTTTGAGGCAGTTCGGTCAAAACTGGATGAATTATGCCTTATTGGACTCACTGGATCTTCCTTTGAAAATGTTTGCTGTGTTGATTTATGGTGTCTTAATATCAGGAGTGGCCTAGTTCCCTTGCATTGGGCAGATAGGCCTTTTTCAACATGCTGGATTAAGAAGTTGGGATTCAATATGTAACGGTAGAATACTCATGTAAGGGTAGGAAAAATTTTGTATATATGCATGATGTAATCGGGGAGATGAAAGATCACGGGCTTATCTCTACAATGCTGGTGGAACTATTGTTTTTGGAATCTGGTAGAAAGGGTGGTTATAAGGGCTCTGTCTTTACGGGTACTCTTATCCCTGCCTCAATAGACTTTCTTTTGAAAATGCGATTGATCCTATCTATATATGCGAATAGCCTATTGGAATCTTAGAGGATTCAATTGTCCCCTCAAACATAAGGAGGTACTAAGGCTAATCCAGGCTTACTCCATCGATATTTTCGCTATCTCAGAAGCCAAGCTTTGTAGCGATAAATTAAGCTGGCTCATGCGAACTAAATTCAAAAAGTTCAATGTAGTTGATAATTTTGCATCTTACAAATATGGAAGGATAATGATATTATGGGACCCTCAAACTACTGGTATTAATGTTCTGACTAGTGCAGCCCAACTCATTTCGCTCCAAGTGACTGACAAGGAAAAACACTTAGTTTTTAGACTGTCTATTATTTATGGTCTACATACGGTGGTTACTAGAAGAAGTTTATGGAAGGATCTAATAGATGTAGACTTAACCCCTTCTCCCTGGGTCCTTATAGGGGATCTCAATTCTCCCTTATCTGGTCTAGATAAAGTGGGGGGCAGATTTGTCTCTAATTATGAATGCCACGACGCCCTAGACTGCCTTAACTTCCTCGTTGAAAAGTTCAAAAGGCTTTTGACACGGTGGATTGGAACTTCCTCGTTGAAGTCCTAAATAGCCTTAACTTCCCAAAACAGTTCACGCAGACTGTATACGAGTGCATTAGCACTACCTCGTATTCGATATCAATAAACGGCCAGCTTCATGGTTTTTTTAAAGGCCACCGTGGCATTAGACAAGGGGATCCATTGTCGCCATACTTGTTTGCCATATGCATGGAATATCTTTCCAGGAAATTTGCCTCCATGGATCGGTTCTCTTACCATCCCGGTTGCGCTTCTCTTAAGATAACCCATTTGATGTATGCAGACGATCTAATAGTTTTTTCAAAAGGTGATATAAACTCTACTTCCATTATATTGAACATATTGCATGAGTTTACAAGTGTCTCCGGTTTAAGTGTAAACTCCTCCAAATCGAATATCTTCTTTGGAGGAGTAAGGGAGGAGATTAAGAGGAAAATCATTGAAAATGCAGGCTTTATGGAAGGTATCCTTCCCTTCACTTTTCTGGGTGTTCCTTTATCGTCCAGCCGCTTTATCTCCTCGCAATTTTCTATACTTCTTGCCAAAATCACGTCAGCAATACATCAATGGGCTGGAAAACTGCTCTCTCTTGCGGGCATATTAGAGCTCCTTCGTACAGTCGTTCAAGGAATTGAGGGATATTGGTTCTCGGTTTTTCTAATTCCCTCGTACATCATTAAATCTATCGAGGGAGCTTGTAGAAGATTTTTATGGGGTGCCAAATCACATGGTTGATATAGACCTAAAGCATCTTGGGAGAAAGTATGTCTCCCTATCCTCCTTGGAGATCTTGGTCTTCTAGACATAGCCATATGGAATAAAGCATTTTTCATTAAAACACTTTGGAGAATTAATAAGAAGGAAGATTCCCTCTGGATCAAATGGATCCACCATTTTTACTTAAATGGTACTAACATTTGGGTAACACAAAGCTCAGAGGACGACACGCCATTTTGGAAAAATCTGATCTCAGTTAGAGATATCCTAGTACATAACGCTGGATCCAAAGAAGCTGCAGAACTATTGCTAAATGAATGGGGTGAGAAGGGCAGAATTATAGGCAAATCCTACCACTTTCTTGCAGATTCTCAATCCAAAAGAAGTAAAACATGGGCGAACCTCATATGGATCAAAAACCGTATTCCAAAGCATGCAGCAAACCTCTGGATTGCAAAACAGGGCAAACTATGGACCAAGGATAAATACTTCACGCCTACAAACAAATGTTGTGAATTCTGCGGTTTGACATAATCTTTCAACCATCTTTTTTTCAATTGTGCATTTACAAAACATATTCTTGAAGTCACTCAAGGTTGGGCTAAGCTGAATGGGAATATCTTCTCGATACCTATGGGATTCAGATTATTGATAAAGATGCATGAAGCCAACACTGTGGAAAACAACCTCCGAAAAGCTACGTTCGTGGCGGTTGTCTATCATATTTGGAAAGAGAGGAATAGGCGGTTTCATGAATCAAAAGCTAATAATGCAGATTTTTTAATTAGGAAAATTCAAATTGAGATGTTTATTGTTTTTCATAAGGAACACAAGATGTTACCTATGCCATAGAATGTAAAGATTTTTTTGATAGTGTATTTTTATTTATCAAAAAAAAAATGCCTTGGCTAGATCCAACTTAATGATTATATTTTGCCCTCTTCTTTTGGATCCTATTTCTTCACATATTTCTTTAGGCAAACAAATATTTTCTATTATTAATCTATTCTTCATAAAACCCATTTGTTCTTCAGAAATAATTTTTTGTAAAAGCAAGGCTAATCTATTTTGTAAAATTTTAGCCATAATTTTATATATTTAATTACATAGACTTATTGGTCAAAAATCTTCACCTTTCTGTGGATTTTCTATTTTAGGTATGAGAATAATGTGAAAGCTTCCCCATTTCTTTCCAATTTCAGCCCCACAAAATATACTATTTATAGTTTTTTTTTGTCTTTCTTTATTATATCCCAACAGACTTGAAAGAAGCAGTTGTTCCATCCATCCGGTCCAGCTGCACTGTCTTTGTTCATACTATAAATAGTTGTTTTAATTTCTTCTTCTTCCGGAAATTTAATTAACATATTATTATCCTCTAAATTTATTTTATTTTCTATATTTTTTAAAAAGTGAATTTCCTTTTAGATCCCTTATTCCGCATAAATGATTTTCAAAAAAACTTGCAAAATAATTTTGTATATCTAAATCTTTTTTGAGCCATTCTTCCTCTTTATTTTTAATACCTGTAATTCTATGTTTTTGGTATTTTACCTTAGCTACTTTTTAAAAAAACTTTGTATTTTTATCCCCTTCTTTAAGCCATTTAATTTTGGATTTTTGTTTCCAAAAAACCTTTTCCATTAATAATTTTAGTTTTAGCTCCGCTTGTGCCTTGTTAAGAGCACTTCTATTATCTGTATTTTGATCTATTTCAAATTTTATTTCTCTTTTTAATACAAGTTCCTCTGCTTCTTTTATATTTTTAATTATATTCCTGAATGTACCTTTATTCTATATTTTTAATTCAACTTTTAATCTACTCAGTTTGTTAGTTAGAATTTGAATAGGATTTCCTAGTGTCTCTTTACTCCAGGACTCTTTCACTATCTCTAAAAAACCGTGGTGTAAACACCAAGAATTCTGGAATTTGAAGGAGCCTCTTGTGTAAGTTATTTTTTTAGTGGTAATTAAAAGAGGGCTATGGTCAGAACATGCTCTGTTTAAGTGTTTCACCTCTGTAGAGCCAAATTGTTCTAACCATTTAAAATTAAATAAAACCCTATCTAATCTCGCCCATATTATGCCCTTTTTTCTCTAGTTATTGCACCATGTAAAAGGTGATCCTAAAAATTTAGCTTCTATTAAGTTCGTCTTATTTATTATATCATTAAATTGAGCCATCCCTACCTTATTTGAAGTTCTACCCCCTTTTTTTTTCATTAAGGTTCCTTACTATATTAAAATCACCACCAATGATCCATGGCTTATTTTTCATCGAAATTTTTTCTATTTCTTCCCATAAATCTTTTCTTTCCTCTCTTTTGTTTTTTTTCATAAACTATCGTTATTATTTCATTTTCATCCTGACTTAAACTTAAGTTTATTAATTGATTAGTTTTCTTTAGTATTTTTATATTTAAATTATTTTTCCATAATAACCAGATTTTTCCATTATTATTAGCATAACCATGTTCAAATCCTAACAGAGCTTTATAATGTTCTAGCTGATCCCTTTCCACCATAGGTTCAGCTAAGAAGATTAGGTTGCTTTTATGCATAAATATTAATTTTTTTATTCTATTTCTTGAGGGGAGATTTGCTATTCCCCTAATGTTCCAGTAAATGTAATTATACATTCTTTATGGATTTAGCTTGTGCTCCAGTGGTGTATTTGGTTTCGTATGTTTTATTCAAGTATTTTTTCATCTTCCTTGGTTTTCTTACTGAGCTTAATTCACCTTTTCTCCTCTCTTTCCAATTCCTATCCAATTGAATAGCCATTATTTTTAATTCTTCAATTGCAAATCTTTATTCCCCTTTTTGGTTGAGACTTAAGTTTTTCTATATTAATATCATCATTATTTATTCTGATTTTCTGCTCATTATCTTCCTCATCCGTATAGAGGGAAGTCATGCTTTTTATTTCTAAATCATCTTCCGAATCTTCTTCAACAAGTACAGCCCAACTTTTATTTTTTAGTGGCTTGTTTTTCATTTGAATTCTGGTTCTCCTATTTAAATCTGAATTTTTTTTAATCATTTCTCTCCTTTTAAGATCCTCTATTTTTGATTATGTTCTAATTTCCTCATTTTCAGCATTTTATATTCAATTAGTTTTAAATTTGCATCTTCTTCATTCTGTTTTTCTGTTTGGACAAATACTTGAGGTTTTTTTTATATCTAACCCTCTCTCCTCTACTTCAACTGCCCTTTTCATTTCGTCCAGCTTTTGTTTATCTTCATTTTTTTTATTAACTAAACATACATCTAAAGCATTCCCCAAATTTCCTGCAACATGAACAAAATGGAGGGAGGTATTCTGGTACAACCTGTTGCCAAAAACCTCCACCCTCTGTGTTTCCAATCCAAATGCGATGAGGGAGAGTCTTTTGTTAATCCACCTACACACAAATTTTTGCTACACTCAGTCTAGAGAGTGTAGCAGTAGCACCATCAAGAAGAAGCGAATAACCCAACACACGCAATATGATATAATGCAATTTTATCAAAGTAGTAAATCAGGAGCATGGGTAACAGAATCCATACCGGGGCCAACGACGATTCCTCCTTCGTGTTGAATTCTGGAGTCCATTTGAATGTTCTCATGGGGTAGCCCATGATATACCAAACACCTTTCAAATATAAACGATGAAAATCTTCCTCGGAATGCAATTGCAACAACACATATTTATCGTCAATAAGCCTTATTTTGATTAATGTTCTGAGCTTCAACGAATCGAAGAAGGCCCGAACATCATCAATGCAATGTCTACCATGCGAGAATTTCCCCACAAGAGTGTGTTTGTGAGTTGCAGAGAAGTTTCGAACATCCTTGGCAGAGAAGAATATCGAGGGTTCCTCGATATTTTTTTCATGATTTTGTGATGAATTCGCAATGGGGGGCGCAGTCTTCTTAATAAAATCAGAAAATGATTTCTTATTAACTAAGTAATCCAATTCCATTAAAATCAGCTTAAGCTTTGTTTCTTCTTCCACCAAAATTGTAGTTTCTCTCTCTAGAAATTCTATTTCTCTCTATTAAGTTGCAGGGCTTAAAGAAGAAGAATATCTCTCTAGTCAGATAGACAAATTGATAGATAGAAAGATCAACAAATTGATAGATAGATATATAAATAGGTATACAGTTAGACAAACTTATAGATAGATAGCTAGATAGATAAATAGATATTTAGATAGATAGAAAGATATATAAAGGGATACATAGATAGATATATGGACAGATAGATAGATAGATAGACATATCAAAAAATAGAATGATTGATGGATATGTAGATACATAGATAGACAGATAAAAAGATAGATATATAGAAAGATAGATAAAAAGATAGAAAGATAGACAAATAGACACGTAGTCATATAGATATATAGAAAGATATATAGATAGATAGCTAGATAGACAGATTGATTGATTGATTGAGAGATAGATATATAGATAAATAGATAGACAAATAGATAGATTGATTGAATAATAGATAGATCAAATGATAGATAGACAAATTAGATAGATAAACTGATAAATAGATAGACATATAGATAGATATACTTTTAGAGAAATAGATAGATATACATATATATAAATAGACAGACAAATAGAAAAATACATAGATTGACATATATAAATAAACATCCAAATATCTATTTGCTTATCTATAAATTTCCCTTTTTGTCGATCTGTCTATCTATCTATCTATATATATATATATATATATATATATCTTTTTGTCTATCTTTATATCTATTTGCTTATAAATAAAAATAGATATAAATAAAAATAGAAAAATAGATATAAATAAACATCCAAATATCTATTTGCTTATATATATATTTCCCTTTTTGCCGATTTGTCTATCTATCAATCTATCAATCTATCTTTTTGTCTATCTTTTAATCTGTCTATCTATCTATTTCTATCAGTATATCAGTCTATTAGTCTATTATTCTATTTGTCTATTAGTCTATCTATCTGCATATCTATTTATTGCTCTATTTGCGTATATATTTATAAATAAACATCCAAATAGATAAGCAAATTTATTTTCTTATCTATTTATAAATAAATAGATATAAATAAAAAAAGATAGAAATAAAAATAGAAAAATAGATATTAATAAACATCCAAATATCTATTTGCTTATCTATATATTTTCCTTTTTTCGATCTATCTATCTATCTATCTATCTTTTTGTCTATCTTTATATCTATCTATCTATTGCTATCAGTATATTAGTCCATTACTCTATTAGTCTATTTGTCTATTAGTCTATCTATCTGCATATCTATTTATTTGTCTATTTGCATATATATATATTTAATCAATATTTGGATGTTTATTTATAAATAAACATCCAAATAGATAAGCAAATCTATTTTCTCACAAATAGATTTGTGAGCAGTACTCACGATGAAAATCATGCCGAACAGAGAAAATGGAGATGAACAGTTATGAAAGCAAAAATTAGAACAACAAAAAAATAGTAATAAAAACAATTTATATCAATAGCAGAGCGGGTTGAATCACTTGGATGGACAGGTTTATGCTCCTAAAATTTCTTTGGCCCACTGAACGTGTAGTGGGACCCCCATTATTGTGTTATTATTGCATTCACAACCATTTAATATTTTATTTCCTGCACTTAAAAAATATTGAAAGAGAAAACATTTTAGTTATACAAAGTAGTTTATCAAAACAAAATATAGATACAACACTATCCATCTATCTGTCTATCTATTTGTCAATATATCTGTCTATATATATGTCTATATATCATTATATCTATATGTCTATCTATCTATATTTCTATCAATAGGTCTATATATCTATTAGTCTATCTATCTATCTATCGATCTATCAGTCTATCTATCTATCTATCTAACTATCAATTTATTTAATTATCTATCTATTTATCTAACTATATACTTGTCTTTATATCTATCTATCTATCTATCTATGTGTCTGTCTATATGTCAATCTATTTATAAGTCTATCTGTCTATCTATCAATTTGTCTTTCTGTCTAGCTATCTATCAATATATCTCTCTATCTATCTATCTATTTATCTATCTATCTATATATCTATTTATTTATCTATCATTATTTCTATCTAAATGATCTTTCAATCTATCTATTATCTATATTTCTATCTATGTGTCTATCTATATTTCAATCAATCTATCTAAATATCTATCTCTCTCTCTCTATTACTTTATTTTATTTGTCTATCTATCTGTCTATCTTACTATCTATCTATTTATATATTTGTCTATCTATTTGACTATCTATCTATCTATCTATTTGTCCAACTATCAGACTATCTATCTATTTATATTTCTATCTATCTATCTATCTATTTGTTTAGCTATTTGTCTATATATTTGTGTATCTATCTATATATCTATCTATATATTAATCTATATATCAATCTGTATTTCAATTTATCTATCAATCTATCTATTAATCTATCTATTAATCTATCTATCTATGTTACTATTAATCTGACTATCTATCTATCTTTCTATCTAATTTTCTATCTATCTATCTATCTATTCTTTATCTATATATCTATCTATTTTTATATCAATTAATCTATTTATCTATTTATCTATCTCTCTATCAGTCTATCTATCTATCGATCTATCTATATATGTATCTACCTATCTGTCTAAATATATGTCTATCTATATATATATATATATATATATGTCAATTTATCTGTCAATCTATCAATTAAACTATTTGTCTATCTTTATGTCTATCTATCTATCTTTTAATCTATCTATTTATTTGTTTATATATCTATCTAACTATCTATCCAATGATCTTTCTATCAATAAATCTATTTATATGTCTATATATCTTCCTAACTAACAATTTATCTTTATATTTATATGTTTATCTATCTATCTGTCTGTTTATCTAACTATTTATCTGTCTACCTATCTATCTGTCAATCTATCTATCTATAAATTTTTTGTCTATCTATATCTCTATCTATCTTTCTATCTATATGTCAATCTTTCTATCTATCTACCTGTCTATTTATTTATCTATCTATCTATCTACCTGTCTATTTATCTATCTATCTATCTTTATATATATCTATTTGTCTAATATCTATCTATCTATCTATCTATATATCTATTTATTTATTTGTTTATCTATTTTTCAATCTACCTATCTATCTATCTATCTATGTGTCTATATATCTGTATATCTATTTGTCTATCAATCTATTTGTTCTATTTCTATCTATTTAACTATCTATTTATTCATTTATCTATTTATTTGTTTGTCTATCTATTTAACTATCTATCTATTTGTCAATATATTTATCTATCTATTTGTCTATCTATCTCTTTATTTATCTATCTATTTGTATGTATATATATATATATATATATATCTATATATCTGTCTTTATATTTGTTTATTTATATGTCTATCTATCTTTCTATCTATATGTGTATCTATTTGTCTATAATCTATCTATCTATGCGTCTATCCATCTATCTATCTATCTATTTGTCTATAGTATATCTATTTGTCTCTCTCTCTATCAATCCATTTGTCTATCTGTTTATATATATATATATATTATTATAACTCTCTATCTATCTATTTATCTATTTATATATCTATCTATTTATCTATCTTTCTATCTATCTATGTGTCTATCTTTCTCTCTATCTATCTTTCTATCTATTTGTATATCTATCTATCTATCTGTCTGTCTATCTGTCTGTTGTTTATATATTTGTCTATCTATTTGTCTCTATATCTATCTATCTATTATCTATCTATCTATCTATCTATCTATCTATTTATTTATTTATCTATTTATCTATCTATTTGATTATCAATCAATCTATCAATATATCAATCTATCTTTTTATTTTTCTATTTATTTGTCTATTTATTTATCTATCTTATTTATTTTTTTTTATTTTTTTTATTTTTTTATTTCTTTTATTTTTTTTATTTCTTTTATTTCTTTTATTTTTTTATTTCTTTTATTTTTTTTTCTTTTATTTTTTTTTATTTTTTTTATTTTTTTATTTTTTTTATTTTTTTTATTTTTTTTATATTTTTTATTTTTTTATTTTTTTATTTTTTTATATTTTTTATTTTTTTATTTTTTTATTTTTTTATTTTTATTTTTATTTTTTTATTTTTTTATTTTTTATTTTTTTATTTTTTTATTTTTTTTATTTTTTTATTTTTTTTATTTTTTTATTTTTTTTTATTTTTTTTATTTTTTTTTATTTTTTTTATTTTTTTTATTTTTTTTATTTTTTTTTATTTTTATTATTCTTTTTATTTTTTTTTATTTTTGTAAACATATTTATAATGTTTATATAATAAAACATGATGAATATAGTATATGATATGTGGTATAATCAATACACTCTTCTTTTTTTTTATTTTTTAATGTTGACATGACATTTTTAAAATAATATTAGAGTTTTTTTATTAAATATTTTAAATTTGAAGCTATTTTACTTTTTCATTCAAAAAAAAGTAAATTTTGTTGAATTGTGGTGCTGGATTCTGGTGCCTGGAAGCTAGTTTTCTTAATTGTGAATCATGAATCCCTCAGTGTCGTAGGGTCGATCATGGTCTCCATTCTCCTGGCTCTTCATTCCCCGTCACCTCTATCACTACTCACTTCGATATTGCCCCATTGTGCTTCATGTATAGATATGCAGGAGTACATGTGACTTCTTAAAAATTCCTTCTCAATGATTGTGCCTTGTTTCTTCCAGTTTTTCCCATTATCAAGGTGCCCTAAATGATAACCATCAAATATTTGTCCAAGTGTTAAATGCGAGCAATTCTTTCTTTAATTTTTGTCTTAGAATGGATTAATCCATTTGAATCTGTCTTGTCAAGTTGGTATGTCATTTGTTCGCGGTTAGATAAGCATTTTTTGAATCGAACCAATTCTATACTTGAGATATCTTTACTGATAGTAATCTTCGATTATTTTCCTCTCAGTGTACGTGTATCCAGAAGAAAAATAGCACTATCATGTGATGAGATGGTGAATACCTTTGGCAAGAGCAAATCGTTCAATCAAAGTGGAATAGTGATTCTTAGCCCTAAATCTTCGACCATTGCAACTCTAAAAGTGCAATATCAATCAAGTTCGGTCTTTCAGGGGTTTTGTATACTTGTTGTGATAGGACTATGTGTCTCATTTTCACTTGCTATTTGTGGGAGCTATATTTATGTTCTAACGAGACTGACACTTGGACAACATGAGCTTTCGATTTCAAAATATAATGATTCTTTTGAGGAATTGTCACTTCTTTAATGGAAATTGGATCATAGATAATAGATATCCTCTTCCCAATGCTTCAGAATGCCCTTTTGTAATGCAATGATTTAATTGTCTAGGAAATGGAAGGAAGGATAGGCAGTATCTGAGGTGGAGATGGAAACTTGCGGACTGTCATATTCCAAGGTTAGATGTGCAAGATATTTTAGAAAGTTTGAGGAATAAGAAGATTTTGTTTGTTGGTAATTCAATGAGTAGAACACAATGTGAATCTTTGATTTATTTGCTCTTGTTGGAGGTGGAATATAAAAAGAGTGTTTATAAAATTAACAAGAATAACATAACTAAACAGGTCAGATTTCTGGGTGTCAAGTTTCATCGCCTTCAATTTCACTGTAAAATTTTTTTTGTTCCATTTTTTTGGTAAAACATGGCCGAGTTCCCAAACATTCACCTAAGCGGGAAAAGTTAATACTCCGACTGGATATGTTGGATGACATTAATCAACAGTGGAACGATTTCTATGTTCTAATTTTCAACACAGGCATTGGTGGAAAGCTCTTTGATATGTATGTTCTGCCCAAAAACATGAACTCAGTTTTTCTAGTTGTCTGTCTTGATCATTTAAAAATGACAATTAGTTTCTCCATTTTTCTGTGGTAAAAGACAAGCATTAATAAATTACAAACATGGGGTGACGCGTTCATTAAAAAAATATATGTGATTGATAAAAAATACTCTTTTTAATAATTGACACATGGTATGATAAAAATATCATGTCATGATCTCATCGAATCTTATCAAGCTGGTATATGAATATAATATATTATATATACTCAACTCAAAAAAAATGGTGATCATTATAGTGCTTAGTAAAAATGTTTGAGCCTGATCTTGAATACAAGTATGAACAATAATACTCAACCTATTTTATTTTGTATTTTTTGATGAATTGAAAATTAATATCTATATGTTTTATTTTTTTCGTAGAAAATACCATTGGAAACTGTGTATGATTGCATCATTGTCATAATAAAGAATAATTTTTTTAAAGAAATTGAAAATTCACTCTCTCTAATCAAATATATAATTCAAAAAAGCTTATAAGTTAGAGTATTTATGTCCTGACAATTTATCTTTGCACAAAATCATGGAATTATTTTTTATCTTTTATTTTTTTAAGAGAACTATTTATAAAACAAATATAGTAATTTATAATAAATTTTTTTTTGGCGGTTGATATCAAACTATAATTTGAATAATCAATCTCATGAGTATCTGTATAATCTCTAAAAAAAATATGAAGTATTAGAGATTTCATTAAATATTAAATTTTTTAAAGAATAATGTTCATATGTAACTATCGAGTATACTTTCAAAAATAACTTATTATTTTGATAATATAATATATTTGATAATAATTGTTTGATAGTGAATTTAATGTACTATCTAAGAGTTTAACTTTGCAAAAATATTTATAACATCTTATTCTCAAAATAAAATTATATTTTGATGACCTATAATTATAATTTCAAGAAAAGTACCTATGATTTATAAGGTATTTTATTTGAAATTATATCAGAGAAAAACTATTTCATATATAGTAATAATAATATAATATTTATGAAATAACATGATAAAATATAAAGCAAAACAAAATTATATTATTTTTTTTATATATATCTAAAGAAAAAAGAAGAATAAAACATATGCTAAAGAATAAAGCATGAAAGAACAAGAGTGAGAAGTCTTTTTATTGGAATAATCTTATAGAGAAGTGAGAGATATCTTTTATAGATTTCATGTATAATAATTTTAATTTTAATTTAAAATAATTTTATAATGATGTTAATAATGTTCTTTATAAAGTTTGTTTATATACTTACAAATTAAATTTATAAGGGACATTGAGTGATATGATTTTTATCATTCATCACATTTTTAATGTGATTATTACCACATATCATTTATTTATAATAATAATCAATATGAATAAATAAAAAATAATAATTCTAACATGAGAACTCCAATAAAAGAGAGATGTTTGAAATATAATTGTGTAACAAAAAATAAGTTATAATTGAAAAAAAATTATAATACTAAGTTCTCAAAGACTACTTTAGCTCAATAAAATCCATTTTGGCACCTTCATAAAAATTGGGTGGTTGTTTTATGAGTTTTTCATTCTCAAGTTTTTTTAGAAGAAATATTATTTTTATTTAAAATTAACAAATAAATCACTCGTGATAACTTCTTAAGAATAATAGTATATAGATAGAGTGAAGGTCATGCATTTCTTCTCACATGATATGTTAGTCATAATGCAAGGGTATGTTGAAAAAAAATTTGTGGTATCCCGAATTTGATTGAATAGGAAATTTAGAGTAAGATAAAATCTATTTGATAGGATATCTAGTATAACTTTGTTATATCATTCAGAGAATTATTGAAAAATTAAATTTAACAAAATCATCTTCATGATCATTTAATCTCTACAAGAGACTTATCAATGGTTTGAATAATATATTTTCTCATCATATTTTTTCTAATATGAAAGATATCTTGCTCTTGAATTTCATGACTATTTGAATTCAATAAATTTGATTGAATAAGAATAATACCTAGAGAGAAATTGATGGGTAAAAAAATTTTTTATTAGAAATTTCTTCATTTTAATTAGTACAAATCTTAACATCTTACAATATTATTGGAAAAAAATAAAGATTTATAGAGATTTAAAATTTTTGATAATGTGATGTAATAACTTTGAAAGTTGATAAGAATGGAAATACACAATTTTTTAGATAACCTGTAGAAGCCTTTATATCTAATTTTCAATGGATAAGTATTCAATTGTTCATCATTAACAATTAAAATATAATCTTAAAAACCCATCATCTTAAATAATATAACTTTAACACTAATATTGTCTATATTTGTAATTGGAGAGTAACAAATATTTTCTTTTTTAGTACTCAAATATTTATTGAATGCATACTCAATGATATTAAATATTATTTTCTCATGTCTACAAAAGTTATTTTGCAAAATAGGTACTTTCAAATATTCAGAAATAAACTAAAATAGTTAGGGATATGATTTATCTAATAATTTATAATTAGAATTATATATTTCAAAATTATCATGAAACACTTGGTCCTATCAAAAGTTTTTTAATAGTTCAATCAAATTTTTATTTTTTTTAATTATATTATTTAGAGGTTATGTATATTCTAGTATAACAAATTTTGTGGTTCGTTACATGCTCAAGGAATTAAGGTCTAAATTTTGTAGAATTGTATTTTAAAATATAATATGTATCAAAAAAGTAATATTTTGAGGTTAAATATATTCATGTAAATATATAATAATTATTATAACAATTTTATTTTGTTAAAATTATTTTTACTTAGTAGTTAAAGTAACCAACATATGAGTTATCCATGTAAATTTTTTTGATTTATATATACATTAGGTTTTTTAAGTTGTTGATTGAGTATATTTGTATTTTTTTTTCTTTCTAACATTTTGTTTGAATTAATTTTTAGTAGATTTTTATATGGTATCAGAGATTGTGTTTGAAAAAACTTCATCCAAAGATGGCCTCAATGAAGTGTGTGTGAGTGTGATAGTGGTATCAGAGATTATTTTTTCTGTCATTCATTTCTATTCAAATCGAGAATATTGAATCCTAGTATTAGTGATGTTTGTATGATATATTGTGAGACCTATCACAAAAAAAAAATATTTTAAAATTATATATTCTTAATGTCAAATTTGTATGAGAAAATTTATTTATTTTCACAATGACTTTTAGGAATATAGTTGAGTTGAGAGTTTAGATAAGTTGAGATACTTTATTATCCTTAATAATAATTGTATTTAATTTTGGCAAATATCATGTAGATCATTATTTTTGGCAAAAAGGTGGGTACCAACTGGAAATAATATTTGAATTAATTGATTGTGAATTGTTAGGTTGATGCCTTATTTAATATTTGAATTTCAAAGAAGAACAAGATACCATGAATTCTCAAAGCACACTACCCATGCATGGTGACTTATTTCGTGTATATATTTATAATAAGTAATTATTCCATCATTATATAATGTTCGCATAAGTAATATGAAAGATAATTTGATTAGTAATAGAGTAAACCATTCTGTTTTTTTTTTAAATATGCATATAGTATGTATATATCCTAAGTAGTAGATGTGTGGTGCATGTAAAGTTGCTTATTTAGTGCAGTCAATGTTTGATTTACATGTATATTTTTAATTTTTTACAATGAAACATGCGTACTAATATACTTCTATACACAAAAAACTTGCCAATTTATTTGTCACATATACAAAAAATTAGAAATTGGCAAGAGCACCCCTCTTGGGCTACTCTTAACAAAATGAAGCTATTTTTTATTTTTTAATGTATTAAATAATATTTTAATGTGTAATGTCTGCTCATAAAATATTAAATTAAACATAACATATAATGTAATCTAACAACCATCATGGAAAATAAATATAGGCTTTTCCAATACAAAAAATTAATTTATCAGTTTAATATCTAATTGGAAAAAGTATATAAGTGATAGTCATATCTATAATTTTTACTAAATTAATAAGTTCCCTTCATTCGTATTGTTTAGGTATAAATTGATGTGTATGTAAATAATCTTTATGTAAATTACTAAATTATTTGGATAAATTTCTATTGTACATAAAAAACTTGCCATTTTGTTTGTCACATATACTAAAAATTAGAAATTATCAAAAATAATATTGTACAACTAAATGAAAACAAAAAAAATAAAACAAGATGAAACACGTCATTTAATAATGACTTTCAAAATTTTGACTATGATCTAATGCCATTTGTTTTTCACACAAACTATTTAGGCATTGTGAAAAAAAAACCTCTCGGGCTGCTCTTGCCATAATGTAGCTTTATTTTAAAATATGTAATTGGAAAAAATATATAAGTGATGGTCATATCTATAATTTTTGCTAAATTAATAAGCTCCATTCCTTCGCATTATTTAGGTATGAATTGATGTATATGTAAATAATCTTTATGTAAATTACTAAATTATTAGGATAAATTTCTTCTGTACACAAAAAACATGACATTTTTTTGTCACATATACTAAAAATTAGAAATTATCAAAAATAATATTGTACAACTAAATCAAAACAAAAAAAAACAAGATGAAACACGTCATTTAATAATGACTTTCAAAATTTTGACTTTAATTTAATGCCATTTTTTTATCACACATACTATTTGGGCATTGTGAAAAAAAGACCTCTCAAGCTACTCTTGCCATAATGTAGCTTTATATTAAATATTTAATCAGAAAATATTATACAAGTGATGGTCATATCTATAATTTTTGCTAAATTAATTAGTTTACATCCTTTGTATTGATTAGGTATTAATTGATATCTGTAATTCGTTGTATCTCTAATTAGTCTATATTTGAAATGCTAGGAATCTGTAATGTAGCAAATGCACTGGCTAATTATGAGGATGATTTTGTTTTAAATATTGTTGAAACTATGTTATGTTTTTGGTTTAGCCATGTAACTTTTGTATCATAATTATTTCTGAATTATTTTTGGGTTTTGTTATTTATTTCAGAACTTTTGGATTTCTGGCTTCCTGTTTATCTTTTAGAAGCTCTGATAAGATTTATTAGTACAGGTGAAGATGCATAATCTCATTCTGATGTTGTAAAAAAGATGAGGGACTATATAAAAAGAAATAATCTATAGGTATGCAAACTTCCATCGTCTTCACCCTCCCCCGATGAGAATCCATGGTGTTATTCTTCAATTTCAATTAATCATTAAATGTTATTGTTTTTTAAATGGATCTATCAGATAGGTAGAAAATAATATACGATGATAAGTTGAAAGAGCTACTCCAATGCAAGCCTTTCATCGGATTTTCAGTCTCAAAGCTCTTATCTCCTCACTTCTTGAAGAAGGAATAATGAGCAACTTGTGGGAACATGATTTTTGCCTATGTGTAGCTAAACAATAAAAGATTTTATTGGTGGCATCATTTTTCAGATTCTGGTTTTGTTCTTTACAAGTTATTTTTTTGGAAGTTGACAACTTGAGTGTCAAATGTTCATGCAGGTTTTGATTTTTGATTTTGATTTTGAATTTGAATTTGATTTTTTTTTTGAATTGTTTCAATTGTGAAATGAAAGTTTTTGTGTTTGTGTTGTGCTGTTTAAGCCTTAAAATTGATGCAGTTTGTTCCTGCACCGAAAAGAGAAGAGCCAGATGTGACTAGAAGAAAGCTAGGTTACTTCCTTTAGTGCGAGCCAACACAAAGTGCAACCAAAATATATATCAACCAAAATCTAATACACACACTAAATAATTTATTATTCTTTTAAAAAATTTTTCAGCACTATATTTATTTTGGACACTACCATAACACACTACATGCATTCACTTCTCACTCTGACTCACAAAGCATGCCACACTACATGCATATAACTGCCCACTACCTTTCCACACACGCATCCATTACACACATTGTCACATGGCACATGCCACACTGCCACCTTAATTATGCAGCATAAATGTAACTCATCAATATGAGCTATGGCGAGTTCACTTTACTTACAGATTATGGTCATTTTGATAATCTTGTTAATGAAGTACGAGTTGTAGCTATTCATAATTGAAGCTGGATGAAAGTTGAGCAGAGGGCTAATAGCTGATGGTGATGTTGGGGTCAGTGTAAGTGCTCCTCATGGTTCCACGGCTCTAGTGCCTAGGTGGGCTCTCTAGTGCCCAGATGAAATACAGGCTTCATTCTCATTATGTGCCATATGGATCTGGCAGTGGTTAGTAATCTGTTATTGGATTCTCTCTGGTTGATGATTCCAACAGCTACTGGGTAATTCTTTTATTTCTTCTATGTTCTAAAATAGTTTGTTGGAAATATAATATTTGTCGCATAAATACCTAGTATCGTACCAAATATTTGTTAGAAAGTAAAATAAAGATTTTCATCTAGAATCAGTCCATGAATGGCAATGTTAGACTCAAGATTATGAGCAAGACCAACTCATCTTTAGTATACATTAAATAGTGCTAAATTAGGGTTGTAGATGGATAAAGAACAAGGGAGACGATGCAAAAAGAGAATCTGAAGTTTTTTTTTGATTATAGATAATTTCTCAATATCTTGTTTATAGTCATCATGTGGGAATCTACAAAATAAATTGTCGCAGATACACAATGAGCAATAATATTCCCAACAACAAGAACTTGAGTTTCATGAAAATTATATAGTTGCCATTAATGTTGAAATTGAGTTTTGCTTTTGATGATGATGTTTGTAGATGCTTAATTTTATTTTGTTGATTTCTTAAACTTGTTTGTACTACTTAAAATACTATTTTATTACTATTTTGTAGATATCCTAACACCCAATACACATGCATGTGTGCATGTATACGAATTTACATACACTTGCACACATCACATATATATGTTTGACATGCATAGATAAATACATTTATACTCACTAAGATACATATGTATATATGTGTGTGTTTTTGTGTGGACATATCATATATACAGATGCACATCTACAAATTCACAGATACACATATACATACATGCATACATATATATAGATGATCACGAGAAATGTCTTAATAGTCATTCCACACACACATATATAGGTAGGCATATATACATATGTACACGTAGATATGTATATATATAAATATAGACATATACATATTCATATATACACATACTTGTATATATGAAGTGAGATTCCCTTTCTAGATTGTTAGGCCTGAACTATAAGTGACAGATTTAAAGCAAGGGAATTTAATCAAAAGTGGGTCAATCAACCGTTTGCAGCACATGACAAAAAAAAAATGGCTTCATAGCCATCTACATGTTTCTCCCATTACAGAAAAATTGGAAGTTAGTTATGCCTTTTATTGCTATAATTGATCCATCATATAATCTACAAAATCTTTTATTTTTGTGAGTATTTTTGAATGTTTTTTAGAGATAGAACATGTACTCTATAACAACGTAGTCTACATGTGCACTAAAACAGCATAGTGCACATGTGCACTGCCTTTGGTGCTAGCTATGCTATAACTATTTTTTTGAAGAAAATAAAGGTGCCCATTGTGCCCATTGTGCCCTAGTATCACTAGTTGTTTCATTTCAACTGAGGGTTGCTTAAATTAGCAATTTTTTGCCCCTTACTCTGTACCAAATCCTAACTCATACTGTGCAAACTAGGCATGCACAATGGCATAGGGGGAAGAGAAGCTAAAAAAGTTTACAGAAAGTTTGGTGTGTATTTGTGAGGGACACTTGTCTACTCTTGGTGTCAATTAGGAGAGTCTTGGTATCTTATGAATATGTAAATACAAAATATTATTTATATAATGTTGATATTGTAGGAAGAAAAGACATATCATATAGCATCAATATTATTGCTTACGTCAATATTTGTTTATGGATGAAATTATGCACAATGATTTGTAAATGCTATATATGTACCACAAAATTCCATAATTCTCTGTCACAATTCATCATGCATATTGGTAAATGCTATATAAGTGATGGTTATATCTATAATTTTTGCTAAATTATTTAGTTGCCATCCTTCGTATCATTTAAGTTTAAATTGATGTATAAGCAAGAAAATTAAAAAAGTAATTAATATGATGAAAGAAATGAAGAATGCAATGAAATAGTAGTTGACCTATATGGAGTCACAGTTAGCAGCCTTGACGAGAAAGATAGCACACCAAAATCAAGCAGAGTACCCATGTAGGAGAGTCATGCACAAATTAACAAGCTAATGATGAAGATGATGATTTAGTCTTAAATGATTATATACATATGTTAAGTTTTTGTTTTAACCAAATATCATTTGTATCATAATTATTTATGAATTTTTTTGGTTTTTATTAATTATAAAAAATGGTTCACAGTATATGTTTTAATTTAATCTAATATAAAATATTAAAAATATGTAATGAAATTTTATGTAGAAAATAAAATTGTGAAAATATATTTGGAATGAAAATAGCTAAGGATTTTTCCCTTACTAATTTTGCAAGGGATGATTCTATGCCTATTTAGTTGAAAATTATTAATTATTATTCTTGATTAAGATTAAAATTAGCAAGGGAAAAATATAATTAGCTAGGAAATTTCCATCATTATAAAATTTTCTAAAAAAATTTTTTTATTATTAATATTTTGTGATGAGCACATTAGCTTGGGATAATTCCCATCGTTAATTCATCATTATTATATTTTAACGATGGAAAAGCCTAAGGAGCTAGAAAAATTTTCTCTTGCAATAATATGATTTTTCTTATAGTATGTAACTATTTGTTTATCTATTAGTCTATTGATTTGTCTATCTATATATCTTTTTATCTATATATTTATCTATCTATATATTTGTCTAATAATCTTAATATTTATTTCCCTATCTATCTATATATAAGTGTATTAATCTAACTATCTATTTATATATCTATCTATTTATCTATCTACTGTTAATCTATATATTTATATATATATGTCTATCTATTTTTCTATCTATCTATTTATCAATCCGTCTATCTTTATTTTTTTTTATTTTTTTATATATCTGTCTATCTATCTATTTATCTATTTGTCTATCTATTTAAGTATCTGTCTAATGATCAGTCTACCAATTTGTTTATATATCTATCTAACTATATGTCTATTTATTTGTCTATTTATCTATCTAACTACTTATCTATTGATCTGTCTATCTATCTGACTATCTATCTGTCTAATTATATATCTATATATCTATCTATCTATTTGCCTATCAATTTGTCTACCAAATTGTAGATCTATCGATCTGTCTATCTATATGTCTATCTATTTATCTATCTATTGATTTGTTTATCTATTAGTATATCTATATGTATATCTGTCCATATATCTATCAGTGTATATATCTGTCAATTTTTGAGTCTATTCATCAATATATCTATCCTTATATCAGTCCATTTACCTATCCAATGATTTATCTAATTATTTATTGATTTTTCAAACCATCTATCTATTTCTCTCTCTATACAACAATCTATCATATATATATATATATATATATATATATCCGTCTATCTATCCAGCTATCTATGTATCTTTCTATTTGTATTTCTATTTATGTATTTATTTGGCTGCCTATTTGTATGTATATTTATATATCTTTGTATCTTTTTATCAGTCTATCTATTTGTGTGTGTGTGTGTGTGTGTGTGTGTGTGTATATATATATTTATATTTATATCTATCAATCTCTATTTTTTATGTCTATCTGTCTAGCTATCTATCTATCTATCTGTCTGTATATATGTATGTATGTCTGTTTATTTATCTATATCTATATGACAATCAATCTATTTATCTATCTATCTATTATTCTGTATATCTATCATTGTACCTATCTATCTATTTATCTATCTACCTGCATGTCTATTTGTCTATCTATCTGCCTATCTATCTTTCTGTGAAATTTCCAATTTATCAGTCTATATATATGTCTATCTATCTATTTGTCTAAGTGTCTATCTATTTTTCTATCTATTTGTCTATCTATTTGTCTATCTATTTGTCTATCTATCTCTCTTTCTATTTTTATATCTATCTATGTAAAAAAATTTATGTATTTATCTCTCTATGTATATATTTATCTATCTATCTTCCAATCAATCTGCTTATCTATCTAACTAATTGTCAATCTATCTATCAACCTGTCAATCAATTTATCTATTTATTTGTCTATCAATCTATCTATCAATCCATCTATCTATATGTCTATCTATCAATCTACCTATTTGTCTATGTATCTTTCTATCTCTCTCTCTCTATCTATTAATCTATCTATCATTCTATCTATCTATCTATCTATCTATTTATCTATCTATCTATCTATCTATATGTATGTATGTATATCTATCTATCTATCTGACTAATTGTATGTCCATCTATCTATCTGTCGATCTATCTATCTAGCTATCTATCTATCTGTCTATCTGACTTTCTATCTGTCTATCTATCTATTTATCTATCTATCTATATGTCTGCTTATATGTCTATCTTTCTATTTATCTAACTATCTATATGTCTGTCTTTCTATTTGTCTATATATCTATATCTATATGGATATCTATTTGTCTATCTATTTGTCTTTTTCTCCATATTTTTATCCTTTTGTCTATATCTCTTTATCTATTTATCATTTATCTATCTTTATATATATATATATATATATTTGTCTAACTATCTATATTTATATATATTTATCTAATATTTACATGTCTATCTTTCTATTTATCGTTATTTCTATCGATCTGTATATGTATCTATCTATCTATCTATCTATCTTTGTGTCTATTTGTCTATTTATCTATTTATCAATCAATCAATATATCTATCTATTTATCTTCCTATCTATCTAAAAATCTATTTATCAGTCAATCTATCAATTTATGTATCTGTCTATATATCTATCTATCTATTTGTCTGTGTATCTATATGTATATCAATCTATATATCTCTCTGCCTATCATTCTTTTTATCAATCAATCAATCTATCTATTAATGAATCTATCAAACTATTTATAAATCTGTATATTAATTTATCCATAAATTTATCTTTAAATCTATCTATCAATCTATCAATTAATATGTCTATCAATATATATATCAATCTGTCTATAAATCAATAAATCAATCTAACTATCTTTCTATCTATTTATATGTCTACCTATCTGTCTATCTATATGTCTATGTATTTGTCTATTTATATGCCTATCTTTATGTTTATATGAATATATATCTAACTAACTATCTATTTACCTATCTTTCTATCTATTCATCTATCTATTCATCTATCTATTTGTCTATCTATCTATCCATCCATCTATTTATCTATCTCTCTATTGATCTGTCTAGTTATCTGTCTATCGATTTATCTTTCTCTGCCTCTAACTATTTTTCTAACTATCTATCTATATATTTATATGTTTATCAATGTATCTATTTATCTATCTAACTATATGCCCATCTATCAAACTATCTATCAGTATATTTATATATCTATCTATGTATCTATGGATCTTTTATATATCCATCTAACTAACTAACTATCTATCTATCTATGTGTCTATCTATCTATCTATCTATCTATTTGTCTATATATCTGTCAATCAATCTGTCTATCATTATATCAATAAATCTAATTATCAATCTGATTATAAATCAGACTATCAATCTGAGTATCTATTTGTGTATCTATTTGTTTATTTAACTGTTTAACTATCTATCTATATATCTGACAATTTATCTATTTATCTATCCATCAATATATTTATTTAATTATCAATCTATCTATTTATCTATATATCCATCTAACTATCTTTCCATCTATCTATTTATCTTTATATCTATCTATCAATGTGTATGTCTATTAATCTATCTATTTATGTGTCTATCTATCTGTTTATCTATATACCTATCTATCTATTAGTCTATATATTTGTCTATTTATCTACCTATTTATAAATCAATCTATCTATTTATAAATCTAACTATATGTCAATGTAACTATATTTTAATCTATATATTTAATTTTCTATATATCAGTCTAACAATATTTCAATCAATCAATCTGTATGTCTATCTATATATCTGCCTATCTATCTATCAAAATATTTATTAATCTACCTATCTATCTGTCAATCAATCAATCTATCTATCTATCCATTAATCTATCTATCTATATGTATATCTATCTATATATGTCTATATATCTATCATCTATCTATCCATCTATCTTTTTATCTTTCTTTCTGTCTATCGATTTGTCTATAAATCTATCTATCAATCTTTATATCTATTTGTCTATCTATCTATCTATCTAATAATCTGTCTATCTATTTATTTATCTATCTATCTATCTATTTTTTATCTATCTATCCATCTATAATATGTCTATATATCTATTTTCTTTTCTGTCTATCTATCAATCTATTAATCTATATGTCTATCTATATATCTATCTATTATCTATCTATCTATCTATATGTAAATCTATCTATCTATATGTAAATCTATCTATCTATATGTAAATCTATCTTTCTATATATCTATCAATCTATTTGTGTGTCTATCTCTCTTTCTATCTATATATCTATTTATCTATCTATATGTTTGTCTATATGTCTGTCTATCTATCTTTCTATCTATTTATCTATCTATCTATATATCTATCTATGTCTTTGTCTACCTATCTATCTATCAACCCATTTCCCTATCTATCTATGTGTCTATATATATGTCTGTATATATATCTATCTATTTGTATGTCTATTTGACTATCTATCTATTTATCTATCTATCTGTCTATCTATCTATCTATTTAAAAATCTATCTAAATCTATATCTATCTATTTGTCTAACTATCTGTATATCAATCAATCAATCTATCTTTCTATCAATTTAGCTATCAATCTATCTAATAATTAGTATATCTATCTATCTATCTATGTACATATATATCAATATGTATGTGTATTTGTCTATCCATATGTCGTTAAATTTATCTATTAATCTATCTATTTATTTATCTATCAATCTATCTATTAATCTGCCTATCAATCTATCTATTAATATTTACATTACTTTTGTATATCAATATGTATATCTATATGACTATTTAAATATATATCTATCTATATATCTGACTATATATCTATCTGTCTATCTATGTATGTATCTATCTATCTATTTAACTAACTATCTATGTATCTATCTGTCTCTCTATCAGACTTTCTATCTATTTTGATATCTATTTGTCTAAATATCTATTTATTGATTTCTATATATGTGTCTATATATATATTTATCAATTTCTCTATCTATGTGTTAATCTATCTATCTATATTTCTAATTATTTTGTTTCTTTCTAACAATCTATATGTATATTTATTTATCTATCAATTTGTGTATCTATCTCTGTATCTATTTATTTATTTATCTATATATCTATATATTTATCTTTTTGTTTGACTATTTGTCTATCAATTAGTCTATAAATATGTCTATTTATTTAAATAGCTACTTGTCCAAATATCTTTCTAAATGACTATCTATCTATATATTTATCTATCTTTCTCGCTATCTATATGTCTATCTAAGTATTTATCTATTTGTTTGTCTAATTATTTGCATATCTATAAAATTATCTTTCTATATATCTATCTACCTCTCTATTAGTCTATCTATCTGTATATCTATCTATCTATCTATCTATCTATCTAACTGTCTGTATATCGATCTATCTATAGATCTGTCTAGAAATATTTTTATATATTTGTCTATATATCTTTCTAACTATCTTTCTATATATTTTTCTAAATATCTATCTATCAATCTCTCTATAAATATGTTTATATATATTTCTATATATCAGTCTAACTATATATATATATATATATATATATATATATATATATATATGAATATCTATCTTACTATCTATTTATCTTTCTGTCTATCTATCTATCTATTTGTCTATCTATATATCTATCTATGTATCTATCTATTATTTATCTATTAATATGTCTATCAATTTGTCTATCAATCTATGTATCAATCTAATTATCAATCTTTCTATCAAATTATCTATTAATCTGACTATCTATCTATATGTCTATTTTTTTATTTAACTACTTTTCTTTCTATCTAACTTTCTATCTATCTTTCTATCTAGCTGTCTATATGTCTGTCTATCCATAAATCTATCAATCTATCTTACTATCTATCCATCTATCTATATATCCATTTATCTATCTACTCATCTTTCTATCTATATGTACACCTATGTTTCTATCTATCTGTCTATCTATGTGTCTATCTATCTATATGTATAAGTATTTGTTAATATGTCAATCTATCTTTCTGTCAATATATTTGTATATCAATCTTTCTATCTATTGGTCTCTCTATCTATCTATCGGTCTATCTATCTATTTATTTATCTATCTATTTATTTATCTATCTATTTATTAATCTGTCTAAATATTTGTCTATTGACTTATTTATAAATATGTCAATTAATTATTCTATATATCTTTCAAACATTTTTTTAACTATCTTTAAATATATCTATATATCTGTTAGTCTGTCTATCTAGATATCTACCTATATATTTGTTTATCTATCTAGCTATCTATCTATCTAATTTTTTGTCTATCTTTCTATCAATTTAACTAACTAACTATCTGTCTGTCTATCTATCTATCTATCTATCTATATATCTATCTTTCTTTCTTTAAATCTGTATATCTATCTATTATCTATCTATCTATCTATCTATCAGTTTATCTATAAATCTGTCAATCTTTCTATCTATTTGTGTTTCAATTTTCTATCTGTATATCTATCTATCTGACAATCTATCTGACTTTTACCTGTCTATCAATCTATCTCTCTCTATCTATCTATTGGTCTATTTATATGTATATCTATCTATTTATCGCTCAGTCTATCAATATTTTTATTTATATATCTATCTATCTATTTATCTATCTGTCTATCTATCTATTTATATGTATATATATATATATCTATCTGTCTATTTATCTATCTATCTGTAAATATTTCTGTCAATCTATCTGTCTATCTATTTGTATATCTATCTTTCTATCATTTTGTTTATCTATTTGTCTATCTATATGTCTACCTATCAGTCTATATATCTATCTAATTATCTAGCATTCTAAATGTCTATCTAATTATCTACCATTCTAAATGTCTATCTACCTCTCTATTTTGTTTCTATCTAACTATCTAAGTATATATCTGGCTATATTTCTGTCTATTTATCTATCTTTCTATATGACTATCTATCAATCTGTCTGTCTGTATATATATATATATATATATCTTTATCTAGCTAACTATCAATATATCTATCTATTTGTCTAACTATTTTGCATCTATATAACTATCTAAATGTATATTTATCTATCGATTGATTTATCTATCTATCTTTCAATCTATCTCTCTAAATATTTATATATTTGTCTATCTATCTAACTATATATTTATATATTTGTCTAACTATCTAACCATATATTTATATATTTGTCAAACTATCTATCTCTTGATCGGTTAATAAATATTTATATTTATTTGAATATTTTTTTGTTTAACAATATTACAAACTATCTATCTATCTATATATCTATTTATTTATCTATCTAACTCTCTATCTATTTGTCTATCTATCTGTCTATATATCTATCTTTCTTCCTATTTATCTATCTATCTATCTTTCTGTTTGTATTATTATTTTCTTATCTATATCGCAATCTATCTTTATATCTATCAGTCTATCTATTTGTTTATATATATCTATAACTTTCTATCTTTCTATCTTTCTATCTTTCTATCTATCTATTTATCTATCTGTATTACTATCTGTCTATCAATCTATTTATCGATCCATCTATAAATATGTCTATAGATTTCTTTATATATCTATCTAACTATCTTTCTATCATCAGTCTAACAATTTGTCTATCGATCTTTATAAATATGTCTATATATTTGTCTATATATCTTTCTAACTATCTTTCTATCTTTTTATCTTTTTATCTATCTATTTGTCGATCTATTTATCTATCTATTTATTTATTTATTTATCTATCTGTATATCTTTATATCTATCTATCTATCTATCTGTATATCTATCAAAGTGTCAATAATTTTATATATCAATCTAATTATCAATCAATCTATCTATCAATCTATTAATCTCAATATCCATCTGTCTATATATTTGTCTATCTATGTGCCTATCTTTCTATCTATCTGATAGTTTATCTATCTTCCTATCTATCTGATAGTTTATCTATCTTCCTATCTATCTATTAATCTATCAATCAATCTATCTATCTATCGATCTATATGTCAATCAATCAATCTATCTATATATGTATATTTATATCTTATGACTATCTATCTATCAATCTGGGTACCTGTGTCTATCTATCTGTCTAATTATCTTTTTATCTATCTATATAACTATCAATCTATCTATCTATCTATATATTTATTTATCTATAACTATATAAATATATTTCTATATATTTCTATCTATTTGTTTATCTATTTATCTATCTATCTGTATATTATCTATCTATATATCTATCTATTAATCAATCTGTTTAACTATCTGATCTATCTATTTATTTGTCTCTATTTAACAATCTTTCTATCAAACTATATATCTATCTATCTATCTATCTGTTTGTTTGTCTGTCTATCTATCTATCTATCTATATATCAATCTTTTTGTCTCTATTTAAATCTTTAATCTATCTATTTAACTATTGTCTATCTATCTATCTATTTATCAGATTATCTATCTAAATATCTATAAATCTATCAATTTATCTATCTATCTGTCTATCTATATGTCTATCTATCTTTCTATCAATTGATTTATCTATATGTCTATCTATATGTCTGTCTATATATATTAATATCAGTCTATCTATGTCTATTTATCAGTCTATCTTTTTATCTATCAATCAATCTATCTATATATCTATCTATCTATTTGTCTATCTGCCTATCTATCTATTTGTATATCTATCTGTCAATCTATCTATCAATCTATTTGTCTATCTATATGTATATTTATTTGTCTATCTATCTTTCTATTTACCTATTTATCTATTTGTCCATCTATTTTTATATATTTCTGTCTATCTATTTTTCTATATATTTGTCTTCTATCTTTCTATCTATATATCTCTCTGTCTATCCATTTGTTTATCTATCTATCTATCAACCAGTTAATCTATTTATCTATCTATCTTACTTTCTATCTATGTATCTATCTATCAAATTGTATATCTCTTTGTTTTTCTATTTGCCTATCTACCTGTCTATTTGTATGTCTATAGGTGTATCTATATTTCTATCTTTTTGTCTATCTTTCAGTCTATCTATCTACATATCCATTTGACTGTCTATCTATTTGTCTGTTGATCTATCAATCTATTTGTCTATCATTTGTCTATCTATCTGACTTTCTATCTATATGTCTATTTGTCTATCTATATGTCTATCATTATATTTATTTATCTATCTATCTATATATTTCTCTATCTTTATGTCTATCTTTCTGTCTATCTATCTATCTATCTATGTGTGTGTGTGTGTGTGTGTGTGTGTGTGTGTGTGTATTTCTCTATATCTCTATCTGGCTATCTATCTATCTATCTTTCTTTCAATCTACCTATTTACCTATAAGTCTCTTTGTTTGTCTTTTTATCTATCTTTCTATCTCTCTATTTCTGTATCTATTTGTGTGTGTGTATCTATATATTTGTTAGTCTATATATCTTTTATCTTTCTATTCTATCTATCTACCTATATATATGTCTATCTTTTTGTTTATCTATATATCTATCTATATGTCTGTCTTTCTATCTATCTATATTTCATTCATTCTTTCTGTTTAAATATTTTTATTTTTATTCCTCTATCTAGCTTTCTATCCATCTATATATTTATTTATCTATCTATCAATCTATTTCTCTCTCTAGATCTATCTATCAAATATGTTAATATATATATTATACTATCTATTTATTTATTTGTCTATTTATCTAATAATCTGTCTATTTATTTATGTATCTATCTATCTAACTACCTATTTATCTTTTTGTTTATCTATTTGTCTAATCTAACCATATATCTATCTTTATATATTTGTCTATCTATGTATGTATCTATATATCTATCTAGTTGTTAATCAATTTGTCTATCTTTTTATCTATCTATCTATTTATTTGTTTATCTTTATGTATAACTATCTTTTTATCAACCAATCTCTAAATTTTTCTGTCTATCATTTTATGTATCAATTTTTTTCACTAACTAACTTTCTATCAATCAATCTATTTATCTATCTATCAGTCAATCAATCAATCTATCTATATGATTTGTCTATTTATATGTCTATATTCTTTTCTGTCTATCTATCTATCTAATTATCTATCTATTTTTATATCTATCTATCTATCCATCTTTCTGTCAATCTTTCTAACTATATGTCTGTATATCTATTTGACTATCTGTCTATTTATCTGTCAGTCTATCTATGTGTTTATCTGCCATTTTATCTATCTATTTATCTAACTATCTATTATTCTTTCTATTTGTCTGTTTATCTATTTGTCTATTTGTATGTCTATCTGTCTATTTATATGTCAAACTATATGTCTATATTTTTATATGTCAAACTATTTATCTATTTATATGTCAAACTATTTGTATGTCTATATTTATATATTTATATGTCTATTTGTCTGTTTATTCTTTCTATTTATCTATCAACTTTATATCTATCTATCTATCAATATTACTATATGTCTATCAATATATCTATCAATCTAATAATCTGTCTATCTTTCTATTTATCAATATGCTTTTCTATCATGATGTATATCTATCTTTCTATCTATTTGTTATTTATTTTGTATATCAAACTTTCTATCAATCTATATATAAATCTGTCTATAAATCTATCTATTAATCTTTATATTAATTTGTCTATCAATCATTCTAGCTATATGTCTATTTAAATAACTTTCTATCAATCAATCTATCTATCTATCTAGCTATATGTCTATCTGTCTGTTTCTTTATCTTTATGTCTAACAATCTCTCTAAATAACTATCTTTCTATCTATATAAATGACTATCTATCTGTCTATCAATCTATTGATCTATCTATATATCTATATATCTATCAATTGATCTATCTATCTATTTGTATATCAATTTTTCTATATATTAATCTGTCTGTCTATCTATCTATATATCTATCTGTCTATCTATCTATATATATATCTATCTATCTATCTATATATCTACCTATTTTTTATCTATCTATCTATTAACTAAATATTAATATATCTATTTACCTTTCTATCTATTTATCTATCAATCTATTTGTATATCTTATCTTTTTATCTATCAATCAATCTTTCTATATTTCTTTCTTTCTTTATTTCTATGTATCTATCTATATACTTTTTGTTTATCTATCTATCTATATATATATATGTCGATCTATCTATCTTACTATTAGTCTATATATATGTATATGTTTATCTTTATGTGTGTGTGTGTGTGTGTGTGTGTGTGTATCTATCTATCTATTTGTCTAACTATTTGCCTATCTATCTATCTATCTATCTATCTGTCTATCTTTTTTTCTGCCTATCTATCTATCTATCTATCTATATGTCTATCTATTTTTGTATCTATCTATAAATTTATCTGTCTATCTATTTGTCTGTCTATCTATATATCTATCTATCTATCTGACACTCTATCTATTTATATATATATATATCTATCTATTTATTTGTAATCTATATGTCTATCTATCCATTTTTCTAAATATCTATCTTTCTATATATCCATATATCAATCTTGTTGTCTATCTCTATATCTATCAATCTAATAATCTATCTATCAACTTTTCTTTTAATAAGTCTATCAATATGTCAATAAATCTGTCTATGAATCTATCAATTTGTTTATCAATCCGTGTATCTATTTTTCTATTTGTCTATCTGTATGTCTATGTATCTATCTATCTGTCTGTCTGTCTGTCTATCTATTGATCTATTAGTCTATCTCTTTATCTATCTATGTATCTATGTGTGTGCATATCTTTCTATCTATCGGCATATCTCTCTGTATGTCTATCTATTTGTGTATCTATAAATCTATTTATCTTTTTATCGATCTTTTTATCTATCTGTCTGATTATCTGTCTATCTATTTTCTATTTGCCTATCTTTTTTCTAACTTTTAATCTATATATCTTTCTAATAAATTGTCTATATATCTATCTATCTATCTATCTATATATCTATTTATATGTTTATCATTTAATCTATCTATCTATTTATTTGTCTGTCTATCTATATATAAATTTATCTAACTAATGTCTAATAATCTATCTATCTATCTATAAGTCTATTTATCAATCTATCTATTTATCTATATATATGTCTATCAATCTATCTATCTATTTGTCTTTCAATATGTATATCAATCTATCTATCAATTTGTCTATCAATATGCCTATTAATCTATTTATTAATCTGTCTATCAATCTTTCTATCAATTAAATTATGTATCTTTCTATCTATCTATCTATGTATTTTTCTCTTTATCTATCAATCTATTTTTCTATCTATGTAAATGTCTATCTATCTATCTATATGTCTATTTATCTATCTATCTATATGTCTATCTATCTAGCTATCTATCTATTTATATGTCTATCGGTCTCTCTGTTTATCTTTTTGTCTATCTGTCTATCTATTTATTTATCTATCTATTTGTTTTTTTATATCTAGTTTTCAATTAAATTATCAAACTATATATCTATCTATCTATAAATCAATCAATCTATATGTCTATCTATCTGTATAATAACCTAACTAATTATCTATATGCCTATCTATCTGTCTGTCTGTCTAACTATATGTCTATTTGTGTGTCAATTTGTCTATTTATCTATCTGTTTATCAATCTGTCTATCTATATATTTTCTTTATACCTATTTGTCTATATGTTTGTCTATCTACTTCTCTCTCTGTCTGTCAATATATCTATGTATTTATCTTTCTATTTATCTCTCGATCTAATTATATAACTATCTGTCTATCTATTTGTTTATGAATTTCTATATCTTTCAATCTATCTATTTATCTATCTATCTATCTATCTATCTATATATCTTTCTATATTTCTATCTATCTATCTATATCTCTATCTCCATATCTCTCTATCTATCTATCTATTTGTCTAATAATCTTTATATGTATCATTCTATCTATCTATCTAACTAACTATCTATATTTCTATCTATGTGTCTATCTTTCTATCTCTATATCTTTTTATCTATAGATTTGTCTATCAATCTATCTATCAATTTGTCTATCAATCTATCAATCTATTTGTCTATTAATCAATCTATCAATCTATCAATCAATTTGTCTATCAATATGCATATCATTATGTCTATCAATCGATATATCAATCAAATTATCAATCTTTGTATCTATTTGTCTATCTATCTAACTATTTATAAATCTATCGATCTTTCCTATCTATCTATCTATATGTTTATCTATATATCTATCTATCTGCCTATCTATTAGACTATCTATCTTGCTATATGCATGTCTATCATCTAGTCTATCTATCTATTTATCTATCGATCTATTTGCATTTGCATGTCTATCAATCTTTGCAATTTGCATGTCTATCTGTTTATATGTCTGTCTATCTTTCTATCTATTATCTATCTATGTGTAGGTTTATTTGTTTATCTATCTTTCTATCAATCAATTTATCAATCTGTCTATATATCTCTGTAACTATCAATCAATCAATCAATCTGTCTAATAATCTACCTATTTTTCTACATATCTATATATCTATCTATCTATCTATTTGTCTGTCTATCTATCTATCTATTTAACCATCTATCTATTTAACCATTTATCTATTTGTTTGTATATTTGTTAATCAATATGTCTGATATTTATTTATCTATATTTGTATCTATTTATCTATTTATCTATCTATCTATTTGTCTATCTGTTTCGTTATTTGTTTATCTATCTATTTGTCTATCCAATTATCTATCTATTTATTAATCTATCATTTTATCTATCATCGTGTCTATCAATCAATCAATCTATCTGTTTATCTATCTATCATATATGTCTTTTTTTATGCCTATCAATCTGACTATCTATCTATCTATTTGTCTATCTTTATGTCTATGTATATATCTATGTAATACTCTATCTATCAATCTATCTATATATCTATCTAATCTGTCTATCTATCTATCTATCATGCACTACAAGAAAAATCCCATATAGCTAGGGACAATTCCCTAGCTATATGGGAGATTTCCATTGCTAAATGGTAAATAACGATGGAATATCAATGGATCGTGTCCCTTTCTAAAGTGTTTCTTCCTAAATTTTAGCTACGGAATTTTCCCTAACTAAAAAATTAGTGACAAAAAATTCCCTCGCTAAAAAAGAAAAATTTTGTTGCTAAAATAAAAAGATAAACTAAATATTCCGTCGCTAAACAAAAATAATGATGGCTGAATCCCTAGCTAAAGTACCTAGCATTAGAAAATTAGCGACGGAATATACATCGCTAATTTTAATATTTCCCTAGCTAAATTAGCTAGGGAAATTTCCTTCTCTAAATTAGCCAGGGATTTTTCCCTCACTAATTTAGGTAGGGAAGTTTCCCTAGCTATTTTAATTTCAAAAATATTTAAATAATTTAAAAAATTTAAAAATTTTTTAATTAAATAATTTATTATTTTTAAATCATAATGAATAAAAATTGAAACTATAAATAATTTATATAAAACAAAAAATAAAATAATTTAATATCTTATTCAAATTCAATATTTTACATAATTGAAACAAAAAAAGAACAAACTTTTATTTTTATTCATCAATGTATCTACCGACAGTGCATAAAGTATAATATATCCATTCATTGACGTTGCTTTCTCTCCCTCTGCTCCTCCGATCATCATTTTTCTACTATGACAAAGTTGTCCGAGTCATGGCACGTAATGTCTAGTGAAAAATCTCATCACTTATAGAAGCTTTGTATGAGGAACAATGCGGCATCATATCTATAAGAAAATTAAACCACTTAGTCAAAAAAAATTATGTTTTGATACATATATAATCCTACAGTATATATGTAAATATATACTAGCAATTCACTCGAATATATATAACTATAGTATATGTACATATAAACAGCAGTATTAAGCGTACATATAAACTGAGTATAAATATACTCAGTATATACGTACATAAAATACTACAGTATTAAATGTACGTATATATTGACTTTATTCGTACGTATATATCTCAATAGGTGCTGTTGTAGCTGCTACCACTGCTGCTCCTGCCATTGCTGCCATTGCTGCAGTCGCTGGCAATACCACTACTGTTGTCGCAGCTACCATCATCGCCACTACTGCCGAAGTTGCACCCGCTGGCCGCTGTGACAGCTGCCATCGCTGCCCCTGCTGTGGGAGCTACTGCTGTAGCCGCTACGGCCGCTACCGCTGCTACCACCACCACCGCTGTTGCTGCCACTGCTTCCTATGCTATCGCTGCTTCCTGTGTAGTTGCTGCTACAACCACTACTGTTGTTACTTCCGGTGCAGCCACTGCCTCTACTGCAGCAGCTGCCACTACTGTCGTTGCTGCCGTGCCTGCCGCCACTGCCTTCGATGCCACAGATGCCCCGCTGCCTCCGTTACCGCAGCTACCACCATGGCTGCTACCACCCATGCCGACGACACTGCAGGCGCTGCTACTGCCACTACTGCTATAACCGCTTCTTGTGTCACTGCCGCCTCTACAATCACTGCCGCCGCCGCCGTTGCTGTCGCTGTTGCGGCTGCTACCTATGATGATAATAGGCATTTAAATAGATATAATAGGCTAAAATTCTACCCAAAAATTTTGGACAAACACAAACATATTCACAGATATATAAAAATAGTTATTATAGACATGAACAAAAAAAGTACAGTTGAATGTAATGCAGTTTTAAAAAAAATTTAATTAAATAATTTAATATTTTAAAAATAAATTTAATAAAAACAAAAACTATAAAAGAAAATTTTAAATTTTAAAAAAATTCATTCAATTACTTATTCTAATATAATATTTTAAATAACAAAAACAAAAAAATAATAAAAATTATATTACATCTTATTAATCATGTATCTACCAAATGTGCATAAAGTATAATCTATCAATGCATTGATGTTGTTTTCTCTCTCATTGCTCCTCCGATCACCAACATTCCACTGTGAAAATACATTCTAAGTCACGGGGCTTCATGTTTGTTAAAATATGTGTTCACTTATACAAGCGTCGTATGGAAAACAATGCGGTACCATATCTGTAAGAAATTTAAACCATCAAATCAAATTAAATAAAAAATAACTATATTTTGATAAATATATATTGCTACAGTAAATATGTACATATATACTAGCATTTTACTCGTACAGTTATTACTATAGTATATGTACATATAAACTGCAGTATTATGCGAACATATATACTGAGTACATATATATACTAAGTATATATGTGCATAAAATAATGTAGTATTATATGTATGCATATAATGACTATATACGTATGTATATACCGTATATGTTGTGGTTGCTGCTGCTCTCAATACCACTGCTGCTCCCGCTACTACTGCTGCTCCCTCTACTGCTGCTGCTCCTGCTACTGCGGCTGCTCTTGCTATCGCTACCACTACCACTGCCGATGCCACTACCACTGGTGTTGCTCCCACTCCCACTACTATTGCCACTGCCGGTGCTGCCGCTGCTACATGCCCATCTGTCGGTGCCACCGCCAATGCTGCCGTAGCTGCCGGTGTTGCTACTGCCGCCCCTACCGGCACCACTGCTATCGCCACAGCCACTACTGCAGCCACTGCCCTTGATGCTGCTACTACCGCTGCTGCCTCTTCTGTCATTGCTGCCACTTCTGCCGTAGCTATCACAGCTGCCACTTATGTCACCTCAGCCACTACTACCGGTGTTGCCGCTGCTACGGCCATTGCCTCTTCTGCTGCCGCCACATCCATCGCTGCCATCTCTGCCGTCGCCGCCGCTACTAATTATGGGCTTTTACATACCTATAATAGGCTAAAACTCTACCCAAGAAATTAAGAGACAAATATATTCACAGATATATAAAAACAAATATTATAGACATGAACAAACACAAATTAAAGTTTATTCTCATACAGCTTCACCAAAAAATCTAAAAGATGTCCAGCAATTATGTTTAGAGGTAAAGAGAGTACAAAAATATAATATTTTAAGAAAAATAATGATAAATAAGCTAGCCCTCTTTTTTATAAAGCTAAAATTGGTAAATATGGGACTCATGCATTGGACGGATCGTGGAAACGTCAGAATGCTTTGAATTAGGATTTTTTCTTTTCTCTCGCATAATGTTGCCTGCAAAGATTCATAATTTGGTTAATTGAAAAAGCAAAGAACA
Source organism: Sapria himalayana (assembly GCA_029783825.1). Taxonomy (NCBI): domain Eukaryota; kingdom Viridiplantae; phylum Streptophyta; class Magnoliopsida; order Malpighiales; family Rafflesiaceae; genus Sapria; species Sapria himalayana. Next base: position 43,717 of record JAREIK010000556.1, on the reverse strand, counting down.
AAACTAGAATAAAAAAATTGATACTTGCAGCAAAATATCATAATTATTTACTACACATAGACACAAATAAATAACAGTTCATAAATAATTCTCATACTCCATCATCCTCATAATTTGTAGCGAATGCTAGCCTTTCCTGCGAGGATTTGCAGTTAGATCTCGGAATGCTATTTGATGCACCAATGCCACTAACTGTGACTCCATATAGGACATCTGCTATTGGAGTGATTTTTAAATATATTTAATTTCTTGCATTTCTTCGATCAAATTAGTTATCTGCTCATCCTTCTTTTTTAGTTCGGTCTCCATATCTACAATATGTTCATTTTTTTACTATGCTTGTTGTTCGACCGCCTCATCCACCATTGCTGAGACACTGAATTAGAAGCATGACTGCTACAACAAAATATCACTCCCTTAGAGCCGACACCGTACACTCGCTGCTTCTTTCAACCTTCTATTGTCTCCAAATAAATTGGATCATAGTCAATTGGTTGAAGATTCATAAAACCCTCAACTTGTTGATGAGTAGCTATCACACGTTTCTCCATTAGGTCCTGAGATAAAATGGAGATAAAAACTATTCTAGATTTACAAAAAATAAAATAAAAATTTTGCATTCAAAATAATTTTTATAATGTACTGTAGTTTTATAAAGTCTAATTAATATAACAATTTCTTACTGCAATCATCTGAGACTTGGTGTCAACATATTGATCATCCACTTTCTTCACATGCATCTTCTAGAAAATCTCATAGAAATTTGGATCTCGACACAATTCACTAGCCTAGAATATGTTTTTATTAATTCATAAAAAAATAAATGATAAAAAAGTTTAACAAAATTATTAAAACCATGCAGAGATTATATATATTGGACGATTAGGATAAACACAAAATATATATATGTTTAGAATTTTAAATTTATACCAAATCTTGAGCGTGATCAATGATTGACTTTGAACCTCCTGTGTGTCGACAGATTTCTGTAATTAGTCCAGCAACCTCACTTCATCGATTTTTGCTGGCAATATCTGATTTTTTTTCACATCTGGTTCCTCCCAATAATTAAGCCACATGGGCCAGTCTTCCTTGGATATAAATTCAAGCCTTTCTTTTATTTTCTTTAATTTATAAACAAAATCAGAATAGCATTGAGCTATTTTGATCTCCCATAATGACTATCTTTCTATCAAATTTGGGTGGCCATGTGCACTGATTATATAAAAAATTGACAAAAGAATTTATATTAACAATAAGAACATAATTATTTACTGTTTGAATAATAACCAACATAAAAGTTAAGTAATTAGATAATTATTTTAAATTCTTTTGTTTTGTTATTTTTACCTGAAAGTCATTAAAATATGACTCATTTGTCGATTGAGAAACTTTCTTCCAGGAGAAAGCTTTGGCATCACCCATTTTCTTGAAAGCCTTTGTAATTATAGTCGAACACTTGTGAGAAGGAATAAAATTGCACAAATAAATAAATAACATAGAAAACAAACAAATCATAACAATATAAAAAAACCACTGATAGTAACATCAAATTTTTTTTTTCAAATCATTTTTACATTTTTCTTTTACATCTCATCCAGAATATCAATTTCTAACTTTACACCGACTTCAGAAGAAGACACAACATTTGATGATGTCGTTTGTATTGTAAATGGAGGAAAAATCAGTGTAAATTGTGGTATAGAAGATTGAGATGGATCAAAAGTATGAGCAGGAAGCACAATCGGTGGTGGGCTTACATCTGATAAAGGTGTTAGCAAGGGTCTCAATGATGGTGATGGTGATAGAAATGGAGATGATGATTGTGATGTTGAAGTCAGGATATGGTGGCTATGAGCTGGTACTGATTCTAGAACATTATGTAACATACTAGTTGAATTTGGTTCATTTCTGTGTCCACGTCCAGCACCACCACGACCACGTCCTTTAGGCGCCATCTGCTATTCAAAATAAAACAAAGAACAAAAAATAGAAAAATAATGAACAAGCATGCATTTTCGAATAAAACACACCGATAGATTTCAATAAAATATAAAACATCTTTGATAGTTTAAATTTATGATAAAATTATAACAATTTAATTATCAGCATCACTATCATCCTCCAATGGATATTTTGATATTTTGTCTGATTCCGAAAGAAGTTCGAACTCATCTTCATATAGAAATTGATCATCTTCAATTTTTATTGTGCCACCATTTGAGTCACATAAATTTTCTGGATCTTCATCTACATTCAAAGGATCAATATTATTTATGTCATCTTTTGGAATGCCGGTGCAATTTCTATGTTTGCACTTCTTTGTTGTGATGGTGATACTTCAAATTTTGATCGTGTTTTGATCTCGCAAATTGCCTACCAATCTCTCTTTTCACGAGATATACTCGGATATGTACAATAATATACTTGAGCAGCTTGAACTGCCATAATAAATGACTCATTTCGATTATATCTGTGTTTATGGTTAATATCTACTAGCTTATAATCCTAATGAATCTTTGTGCCCACATTTGGTGTAGGATCAAACCACTCACACTTAAATAATACAATCATGTTATTTTCGAGTCTAGGATACTCCAACTTAATTACTTCTTTAAGTTGACAAAAATAATCAATCTAATCTGCACTATATCCTGTGCCTTTAATGCATACACTACTATTCATTATTATTTTAGAAGAATTATGTCTGATTGTGTGAAATTTATATCAATTAACAAAATATTTAAGATAGCTTATCACATATCAAAATGGGTCTTTACTTAGATTCTGAATAAAAATATTTGAATCTCCATTTGAATGAACAATTACATGTGACAATTAAAAAAATTGATATTAATAAATAAAAGATAAAAATAAATTAAATAATTCAAAATTTAAAACTTAATAATTCTCACATAAATTTTGAACCAATTTACAAATTCATTTTTTAACATATAATAGATATCATTGCTAGAAATTGATGGTTGCCTATATTTTAATTGCTCAACATAAATACTGTACAAATATAAAAAGAGAAAAAAATGTATATCAATTTTTAATAATTCCTATTAAAGATAATTAAACTATGATTTAACCTGCAACCATTTTGTGTATACTTACTCTATGTATAGTGCAACCTCCTCACAATTAAGAAAAACATAGCTCCTGATTGCTTTGTACTTTTAATCTGTCATACATCTTTTCATTGCTCTTCCAAAAGCTCTTCCAGTGTGCTTGAAGATAGATAGTTTGTCCACAGAATCATCTCCTACCATCACATGACCTTCATAACTCCACAACACTTTTCTATTCTTTGTATTGACATGATCATCAAAATAATTACAACAAAATGATGGTGCTTCTTCTACTAAATATGCATTGCAAATTGAACCTTCAACTTTTGCCTTGTTTCTAACATACAATTTCAACTTACAAAGATACATACGACCACAATGTTAGGTTTCAATTTGATTAAATTACAATATTACTTAAAGTACGAAATAATAAAACACAAAAAATTATATGTATTTACCTCTCAAAAGGATACATCCACCTGAATTGCATTGGCCCAAAAATTCATGCTTCATATGCCAAATAGACTTGCAAATGCTTCATTAGTCAAAAAAAAACTAGGTGGGAATATCCATTCTAGCTTACAAATAATAAGTGGAATATCATTTTCCAGCTTCACCATGACATCTAATTTGATTGTGGTTGGAGTTAGCTATTTGAAAAACAAACTTATTTCTATAAGGAACTTCCAAACACTTTGTGGAAGTAATTCATAGAATGCAATTGGTATTAATCTCTACATAAATACATGACTATCATGACTTTTCATTTCAAATAACTTAAGATTCTTCATATCCACGCATCTACCCATATTTGATGCATACCCATCAAAGAAATTCAAAATGTTAACCCATTCACATAATATCTATCTTGCCTTCTTATCAAGTGTGTAGCAAGCTTTAAAGAATTTTCCTGTTTGCTCATTCAGTTTCAATTCTAGCCACCGACATTAATCATTCAGCTCTTGTCTTGATTTTAAAGTATCTTTTGTTTTTCCATCTACATTAAGGACAGTGTTGAAAACATTGTCAGAAACATCTTTTTCAATATGCATTACATCTAAGTTATGACGAATTAAATTGGAATTCCAATAGGGCAAGTCCCAAAATATACTATGTTTCCTCCGGCCAAATAATTTGCCTATTGTCTATTACTTCTAGTAGCATCCTTTTCAGTTACCTTCTTCAAACCCAAACTATGAATTTCTATAATAATATCATCTTTTGAACGAATAGCTGGTGCAACTGTAATCACAGTTATATTTCTTCGAAATGTAGTTCTATTTCTTCGAAATGGATGATTCGTAGGTAGAAACTTATGATGGTTATCAAACCATGACTATTTACCACTAAATTTGAGGGTAAATGCATCAGAATTTGTCATACAATATAGGCATGCGAATCGTCCCGTAGTACTCCAATTATACAACATTGAATATGTAGGAAAGTCATTTACCATCCACATAAGGGCTGCCCACATAATGAAATTTTGCTTCTTTGAGATATCAATGTATTTATGCCAACATTTCATAAATGATTTAACTCTGCAATAAGAGACTGTAAGAAAATATCTAGCATGTCTTTTGGATTTTTTAGCCCTTGAACCAATATTGACAAATATATATATTGCTCCTTCATACACAACCATGGAGGCAAGTTATAAGGCATCACTATCACTGGCCATGTTGAATACCGTTGCCCAGATTGCCCAAATGGCTGAAATCCATCAATGTAGATACACAATCTCACATTTCGACTTTCTGCTGCAAAATCTTGATGTATATAAGTAAAATGCTTCCTAGCAGGTGAATCTGATGAATGATGCATTACCTCTTCTTCAACCTCATGCTCGGAATGCCACCTCATATCATTTGTTGTAGCATTTGATGCATATAGTCTCTATAATAGAGGAATTAATGGAAAATAATACATCTTCTTAAAGACAACCTTCATTTTTTTTTCGCGTTTCTATAGCACGATGTGCCTTCCTAAATCGAGAATGGCCACAAAACTTACAGCTAATTAAATCACTATCACCGCGCCATTATAACATGCATCAATTTAAACAACAATCAATTTTTCCACTAGTAGACCCATTCCTCGTAGTAATTTCTTAGTGTTGTAAACGTTGTTAGTGGTCAATTTATTATCCGGAACAATCTCATTCATCAGTTCTGTCACTTGATCAAATAATTTCTCAGGCAAAAGATTTTCTGACTTAATGCTCATTTGTCGACCCACAAGTGACAATTGTGAATGTGTTTTACAACTAGGCCACAACTCTTTATCTGCAGCTTTAAGCATTTCATAAAATTTCTGAGCTTCAGAATTAGGTGGTTCATCCATATAATCCATATTGAAGTCATAACCAGCAGCTTCCATGATCATTATATGGTATGTGTTTGATGATTCTTCACCACAAGCAAATGATTCAATACCCTCATTTTGGTCAATATTCAAAGCCTTTGTACTTTCCCCATGATAAATCCAAACAAAATAATTTGGCAAAAAGCCATATTTTACCAAATGATATCTTATAGTATTTGAATCACGAAAAGGGATATTCTGACACTTTCGATGATTACATGGATATTAAATTTTTTTTCCATCCATCCATCTCGATTGACTACATGCAAAATTGATGAAAGTTTCAAGCCCAATCAAAAAATCTCTATTCAAAAATCCATTAATAACCATTTTGTACATCCACTGACAATCTGACCTCATTTTGCCCTAATTTATTTACATAAAATAATGCTTAATTATTAATATACATAAAATATCTATTACTTCAAAATATACAAAGAATAAAATAAAATTACTTACAGATGAATATTTAAAATTTAAATATCATGAATATAGACTCAAGCCGTTTGCAGAATCTACATTAATAGATAACGTAATTTTTAGCACAATAAAGATTAAAAGATATAACGGTTATACTAGATAAAGGGTGCAAAGTACAATAATGCACAAGAATTGAAAGCAAAAAAATATATTTAATGTTTGAAGGAGAGGGAGAGAGAGGGAGAGAGAGGGAGAGAGAGAGAGAGAGATAAGGTGGGGAGAGAGATGGGTAGAGAAATGGAGAGACGGGGAAGGAGAGAGAGGGAGAGAAAAGTCGGGAGAGAGAGTGGGAGAGAAAAGGTGAAAAGGAGAGGGGGAGAGAGGGAGAGAGAGAGAGAGAGAGGGAGAGGGGGGGGGTTGGAGAGAACAAGAAAGAAAGAAGAGCAAGAAAAAAATAACATGAGAGAAAGTGTGACACAGAAAAAGAGGATGAGAAATACAGAAAGAATTATAGAGGTAGAGAGACACAGAGAGTGTAGTGTTTGAAGAATTATATAAAATAAAATATAAGTTCTTCAGTACAAACCTATCAAATATTACATTTTTTGTTATACATAAGTTCATATTTGAGCATGAGGCCCAAGGGCTGGGATTAGTAAGAGTACGACCATTATTTGTATTATACCATATATGAGCCTGAACAACAGACACTCTCATGCTTTGTGCTTACATATTGTTGATATTATATCTTTAGCCGTTTTATTTCAAGTAGGTGCAACAAAATAGTATTATCCCATATATAATTAGATGTTAGGATACATATAGTAAATGTAGTTATAAATAGTTACATTTAGTTTCACATATAATTATATATAGATATATGCATACAAGTAGTTATAAGTAAATATAAATAAATATATACAAAGTTATAAACAATTATATATATTTACATATATGTATACATATATGTTTACATAATTACAAATAAAGTTATATTTATTTATAGAGTTTTTATAGTTATACAAATATTTATATATAGTCATACACATTTAGTTAAATATTATGTTGTATGTTTTTATACATATAATTATAAATATAGTTACATGTGGTTATACATATAGTTACACGTATAGTTAAACTTATATTTATAAATGTATGTATATATATTTTTTCATATAGTTATATATAGGTATGGAAATGCTAAAATGCATTTTTTATACTAATATATAAAAATGTATATTAAATAAATGTTAATTATAAATTTAGATATAGTTATATATAAAGTTTTTATAGTTATACATATAGTAAGATAGAATTATTTATTGTTATATGTTATTATACATATAATATATACAACTATTAATATTTTTATATATTTAAATATATAGTTATATATAAATATATTCATACAAATAGTTATACACAAATATATAAAGTTATCAATAAATATATAGATTTACATATATGTATACATAGTTATAAATATAGTTATATTTAATGTTGTAGAGTGTTATATAATTATACAAATATTTATACATAGTTATACAAATATTTATACATAGTTATACACAGTTAAATATTATATTGTATGTTATTATACATGTAATTATAAATATAGTTAAATGTGGGTATACTTATAGTTACACAAATACTTATAATTCTAAACACTTAAAATAATCAAATCCTACTTGCATTATAATAATTAAATTTTTTGAATCCAAGATTTCTAAAAAGTTACTAGTTGGATGGTTGGTGGCATCATTAAATAGGTTTAAGCCCTAGGTTTTAACCTATCATTTTTCTTTGAAGAAGTATATTTTGGTAAACTCTATGAGAATCAAAAATTGATTTTTGATTTCTGAAACTATTATTTTATATTTAAATTTTTTAAAAACTTATGTGAGATAAACAAAGCTGATGCATTTTGGTGCAACAAAAGTGGATAAAAGTTATAATATTATATGAAAAAATGTTAAGGGGACCCAACATGAAAATAAATATATTTTTTTACAATTTTTAATTTTAATATAACATTTGGGGATCCAAATCCAAAATATTTATGATTTGGGTCTTCCAAATTTCTATACTGATAATTACCTTCCTTTTTTCATACGAAATTCATATACTCAAGTATGCATATGAGTTTATGTAGAAACTCATTATTTCGTAAACAAAAACATATGCATATGGAGTTCATAAATACTCTGCATGCATAAACATATGCATTAACTCGTTTATGCATAATGTTTTTTTTTAATTATATTGGTATAATTATGAGTATCGAAATATAGGTACTAAAATATAACCCAAATCATAAATATTTTTTTTTGGATTCCATAACATAATTATCCATTATATATATATATAGATTAAGGATGAAAATATTAAGTATTATTATTATTATTAGTGTTGTGGAGGAATTCCTTTTTTTTTTTGTAAAGTTGGATAAAAGTTAGTGCTATTTTTGGATGCAACAAATTATAAAGAATAGTACTTTCAATGTCAAGAAAATTATATTTAATAAAATTTTAAAATTGAACTAATTTAAGAAAATACTTCTCAGAGCAATATTCCTACCTTTTAGTGGTATCAATGCATAATATTAAATTGTTTTTGTTATTTTGTTTTGTAATTTAAGAGATGCAAGCCTAATATTTTTTTCTATTTGAAGATTAGAATGATTAGGATTTCTTGTAATGCATGTAATTGCTCCTTAAGAGCTATAAGGCTACTCTAATTTTTTTCATCATCTTAAACTTTATCTCCTTCTCTTATTGCTTCTTCTTCATATTTTTCTACCTCTTCTTCTTGTACTGCTACTACCACAAATGAGTATTTACTTTTAAATGAGAATGCTCATTTATAGATGAGATAATATTTATCTATGCTTTATCTTTAACATGGTCTATAGTATATGCCATTATATTTTCTCATTAATCAAAGATTAAAATATAGATTTTAGTTCAATTGAGAAAACTTACTAATAGATGAGTATCTAATTGCAAATAGAGTATAAAGGGTAGATTAATTACCAATTGTGCAAGATTAATAATAGATGAGTATCAACTTGCAACATATAGGAATCTATTTGTTAAAGCATATGTTTGAGTGGTTGATTTACCATTGTTGACAACTTCCTTGATTTGATAGAGCATAGTGATATATGTATCTCACACATCAACCATGATACAACATCAATATACATTTTTTTACAAGGTAAATGGTCTTGAGGTTGGTAATATATGTTCTACAAATCATCTCCATTGGAGAAACTAAGGTCTTGAAAGACTAACTATGGTCTCCTTTAATAATAATATTTTTTCTATGACAAGATTAATCAATCAAAAACTTTGGTTACCTAACAACAACAAATCAATAGAGCAAGCAAAGACATGAATATGCAATTAATATGCCTTCCAATCTCAAAAGATAACCATCAATGGGTTTCAAACCAATTTGAAAAATATTATAGCTCAAATATAAAACAAATTAATTAAATATGGTTATTTTGAATTAAATCACAAAATTATTTTTCATTTTCCCAAACTATACTTAATAGAGTTAAATTAATAAAGAGAATATATATATATATATATATTCATATTATTTTTATTACACACACACACACATAGACACTACAAAAATTATGAATAGATAAACAAAAATGGCTTTTCTGGATTTTTCAAAAATGATGTTAAATGCATAGCACATAGTAATTTTAATAATGCAAAAATTAATTAAACACATATACACACTACCATAAAATAAACGAACACATCAAAAAACTTACACTCTCAAAAAATACACTGCTAAAAAAGATACCGTAAATAACAAAAACTATTATCATACACTCACTCTCATTTTATCATTCATATAATAGCAAAATACAGATTTAAACTATTTGTTTTTGAATAATTATTCTAAAAAATTTATTTTTTAGAATACTAAATCAAGAACATGTGTATTTTTTTTCGTGCTCCTCACTCAAGAACACCCGTGAACAAAAACATTAGCAATTGGCCATGAATAATTGAAGTTTTAAATAGAAATATTTATAACCATAACAAAAAAAAATAGATACTAGCAAACTATAGCATCAAAATCACCCAAAGCATGATAAAGAAGTTCACCCACTTAATACCAACATGCCCAAACAATGCATAATAATTTTTTAATTTCACATCTATGGTAATAACAAAATTATAGATATAAGTATGTTTAAATAGTTTACATATACTTTTTTATAGTTATATATATATAGTTATGTTTAAACACACTTATTTAAAGTAAACTAATATTTATGTATACAATTTTTGTATACAGTATGTAGTTATTTATATTGAAAATTTTTTTAATTCGGCATATCTACTATGCACCATCAAAATCCACATAATGACAACACATTATATCACAAATGCATGAAGTATGTATATGATTAAGTATATATACACAATCCAAAAACACCACGGTGAATAAAGAAGAAGAATTTCAGAAACATTAAAACTTAAGCTTAATCAAGTTAATCGATGAAGAATAAATGTATAAAATGTAGTTCAAATCAAATAAAAATTAAAACTTAAACCACGAAATCGAATATATGTTGAAACGTCGGTGTTGAGGGATGGATGGCCTTTTGGGGAGGTTCGCATTACTTAAGCATCGGTGTCAAAGAAGATAATTGGTGTCGAAGAAGAAAATCAAATTTTTTATATTTTTAATTATTATAACATTAAATAAATAATATATATATATAATCAAAAAGACTAATTAAATATATTCACTATAAAAATTTTTTCGAACAAAATTAATGTGCATGTTGGAAGGTACAAATGAAAAAGAAACACCTTAAAATTTTTTATTATAATATTAATATAAACAATAAATATATAAACAATAAAAAAAATATGATTAGCCTTATAAAAAAAATCAAATAGGTACAAAATTAACTAACTCCATATAATAAGACAAAGGAAAAGATGATTTGTCTTCTAGTCACTTGCCTAAGAATTATAAAATACTATTAATGTTATAAAATATATAAAAATTTTATATTTTATCGTTTAAAATTTTTAAGTCATATTTATTATTTTTATAAAAAATTAATGTTAAAAGCTAATAGGCAAAATATTACTCAATTATTTAATTCGTATAAATTTTTTTAAGAGCAAACATCTATGTATTTATTTATAAATATTAATTTGTTTTCTTTTAACTCTATTAAAAAAAGTATATTTATAGTATATTTCAAGATTTTCAAATATTATATTATTTATTTATTTAAAAGTTTTCTAATAAAATTTTTTTACTTATAATAATATTAATTTTTACTAGTTTATTCGTCAACACTAATAATTTATAAAATATTTTTTATTTTATTATACAATGAATTAATTTATATTTATATTAATAGAAATTTTAATATATGTTAATTTACTTTTTAATATAAAGAAAAAAAATTATTATACTTATTGAATTTAATATTTAATGTTACTTTAATACAAATTTTTAATTTTCTTATTTTAATATTTTAAAAAAAAATTTCTATAATTTTATAAAAAATTAATACATCATAAAAATAGTTAATTTAGTCCTTATTAATATATATAATTGTTTTTTGTATTTGAATATTTTTTAAAATTATTTATTTATAATATAATTTTTTTATGATTTTACGAGAAGAAATTATGTTTCAAGGATTGCTCATCTATAGACCATTAACATACATTTAATAAACAAAATTAAATAAAAAATTAAAACTAATAAAAAATAAAAAAAAAATTAGATAAATAAATATTGGTTAGGGAAATGTCGTTGCTAAATCCGTAGCTAAATTACGGATTTTATAAGGTAGGGAAAATTCGTCGCTATATTACATATTTTTCTAGCTCGAGAAAATCTGTCATAAATCATAGATTTTATTAGCATGAGAAATTCTATCACTAAATCCGTCGCTAAATCTGTCACTAAATCTATCGCTAAATCATGGATTCTATTAGCAAAAAAATTTTCGTCGCTAAATCTGTCACTAAATCATAGATTCAATTAGCAAGGGAAATTTTGTCGCTAAATTTATCGCTAAATCATGGATTTTATTAGCAAGGGAAATTCCGTCGCTAAATCCATCACTAAATAATGGATTTTATTTGCAAGGAAAATTCTATCGCTAAATCCATCGCTAAATCATCGATTTTATTAGCAAGGGAAATTTCATCGGTAAATCTGTCGCTAAATAATGGATTTTATTAGCAGAGAAAATTCCATCGCTAAATCTATCGCTAAATGATAAATATTATTAGCGAGCGAAAATCCCTCGCTAAATCCATCGTTAAATAATGGCTTGTATTAGTGAGAGAAAATCCCTCGCTAAATCCGCCGCTAAATAATGACTTGTATTAGCGAGGGAAAATCCCTCACTAAATCTATTGCTAAATAATGGCTAGTATTAGCGAGGGATATTCCATCGCTAATCTGTCTATAAATTCCCCACTTTTCTTGTGCGGAATTTACGAAAATTTTCTGTCACTGATCCATCGCTAATTCCGTCGCTAAAACCCCCACTTTTCTTGAACGGATTTTTATGAAAATCTTGCATAGCTAATCGGTCGCTAAATCCCCCTCTTTTTTTTTACAAAATTTATGAAAAATTTTCTGTCTCTAATCCGTTGCTATTTTTTTCTAAAAAAACATTACTCCCTTGCTATTCCCTAGTTAATCTGTTGCAATTTAGCTAGGGAATGATCACTAGCAAAAATTTTCTAGCTAAAATGATTTTTTCTTGTAGTGATTTTATCTATTTGTCTATCTACCTATTTATGTATCTATCTATCTATCTATATATTTATGTATCAAAATGTCTATCTATTTATTATTTTTCTATCAATATATCTTTCAAACTATCTATATATCTATCTGTCTATATATCAGTCTATCTGTCAATCTAATAGTATATCTATATCTATATCTATATATCTAACTATCTATCTGTCTATATATTTGGTTATATGACTATCTATTTGAATGTTTATAAGTCAATATGTCTGTCTATCTATATGTCTATCAGTTTGTCAATCTATCTACATATGTATCTGTCAGTCTATTTATCTAACTACTTATCAGTTTATCTTTCTGTCTATCTATATATCTATCTCTCTATATATCGCTTTGTATATTTGACTATCTATTTGTATGTATATATGGCTATCTATCTATTTATCTATCTATATGTCTATATATATATATATATATATATAAATGTATGTCTATCTATTTATCTATCTGTTTGTCTATCTATCTGTATATATGTTTCTTTATATGTATGTCTATCAATATATATATCTACTTATCTATCTATTTATCTATCTGTCTGTCTGTCTATCTGTCTGTATGTATGTATGTCTGTCTATCTATTTGTTTGTGTATCCATCCATCTATATGTCTATCTATCTGTCTATCTATCTATTTATCAATCAATTTATCTATCTATCTATCGATTTATCTATTTGTATAACTATTTGTCTATCTATTTATTTATCTGTCTGTCTATCTATCTGTCTATATAAATATTTATATATCTATCTTTTGTCTATCTACCTATCAATCTGTCTGTCTATCTTACTATTCATTTGTCTTTCTTTAGATTTGTCTATCTATCTATATGTCTATATGTTTTTTTAATTGTCTATATATCTTTCTTTCTATCTGTCTGTCTATCTATTTGTCTTTTTGTTTGTATATCTATCTATCTATATGTCTATCTATATGTCTGTTTATCTATTGGTTTATTCGTCTATTTATCTTTCTTTTTATATGTCTATCTATTTGTCTATCTATCTGTCCGTCTTTATATTTTCTATCTATATGTCTATTTATCAAACAATATATCTATCAATCTATTTATATATCTAATTATCTATCTATCTATTGGTCTATTTTTCTATCTATCTTTCTCTCTATCTATCTATCTATCAGTTTATTTTTTTATCTTTCTATCTATCTTTATGTCTATCTATCTATCTATCTATCAATTTAATATCTACCTATCTATCTATTTAAATGACTATCTATATGTATATATTTCTATATATAAATATGTCTAATAATCTATCTACCAATTTGTCTATCAATATGTGTATCAAATTGGCTATCAAATTGGCTATAAATTTATCTCTCAATCTATCTTTCAATCTAATTATCAATCTGACTATCTATTTGCCTATCTAATTTTTAATCTATTTATATATTTGCCTATCGATTTGGTAATCTATATTTCTATTTATATATATATATATATTTATTTATTATCTAGCTATTTATCTTTCTTTCTAATAATCTTTTTATCTATCTATCTTTCTTTCTGTCTGTCTGTCTGTTTGTCTATCTTTCAGTCTATCTATCAGTATATTTATCTGTCTATCTATCGATTTATCTTTCTATATATCTATATGTCTATCTATATGACTATATATCTGTCTATCGATTATATTATCTATCTATTTATTTTTCAATCCATCTCTCAATCAATCAATCTATCTATCTGACTAATAATCTATATATTTATCTCTCTATATTATCTATTTATCTACCTTTTTATCAATTTGACTATTTATTTATCTATCTATTGGTCTTTCAATCAGTCTTACATTCTGCCTATCAATCTATCTATCAATATGTCTATCAAGCTGTCTATCAATCTGTCTATCAAGCTATCTATCAATCTGTCTCTCAATCTATCTATAAATCTATCTATTATTATATCTATTAATCTATCTATATGTCTATGTTTATGGCTATCTATCTATATATCTATATTTCTATCTATCTACCTACCTATCTACCTACCTATCTATCTATATGTATGTCTATCTGTCTATTTGTTTGTTTGTCTCTGTCTATTTGTCTATCTAATTATCTATCTGTCAATCAATCAATCAATCTATCTATCTATATACCGATCTATTTATCTATCTGTCTATATTTTTATATTACTACCTGTCTATTTGTCTATCTGACTATCTATCTGTCAATCAATCTATTAATCTATCTATTGAAATATATATCTATCTATATATATTTTCATATTACTATCTATCTATCTATTTATCTATTAATCTATCTATCTATCTATATGTTTATCTGTGTCAATCTATTAACTATCTATCTATCAATCTATCTTTCAATATATCTTTCTATCTATTTGTCTGTCTATATGTTTATCTATCTATCTATCTATTTTTCTATTTTTCTATCTTTTTGCATATCTATTTGTCTATCTATTTATCTATCTATATATTTATTTTTTATCTATCTGTCTATCTATCTATTCATCTTAATGTCTATCTATCTTTCAATCTAATTATTTATAAATATATCAATTAATCTATCTTTCAATATATTTACTAAACTGTCTATTAATTTGTGTATCAATTGAGTTATCAAACTATATATAAATCTGTCTATCAATCTAACTTTCAAAGAAATTATCAATATGACTATCTATCTATCTATTTATCTATTAATCTTTATATATATATATATATATATATTTGTATATTAATCTATCTGTCTGTCTGTTTTTCTATTTATCTACCTATCTATTTATCTATCTATCTATGAATCTATCGATCTATCTATCTATCTATCTATCTTTCTATCTATATGTCTATCTATCTTTCTATCTATATATCTATTAGTATATCTTTCTGTCTATTTATATCTCTATATATCCGAATATTTTTTTATCTATCTATATCTCTATCAATCTGTCAATCTATATCTACCCATCTATTTATCAATATATCTATCTAATAATCTATCTATATATTTGTCTATCTATCTGTCTATCTATATTTTTATCAATTTATTTATGTATCTATCTATCTATCTATCTGTCATTTAATTTGTCTTTCAATCTATCATTTTCACTATCAATTTGTCTATCAATCTTTCTTTAAATATATATATCAATCAATCTTTTAATCTATCTATTATAATGTCTATTAATCTGTCTATCTATATGTCTATCATTCTGTCAATCTTTCTATCTATATATCTATCTATCTCTCAATATATCTACATATCAATATATCTACCTATCTATTTATCTGTTTATCTCTCTATCTATTTATCTACTTATCTATTTATCTATCTATCTGTCTATCAATCTATCTATTTATCTATCTATCTCTCTATCTATCTATATTTCTATATTTCTATCAATCAATCAAACTATCTATCTATTTTTTTATATATCTATCAATATATCTATTTATCTATCTTTATGTCTAACTATCTATTTATCTCTATATCTATGTATTTATTTATCTATTTATCTATCTATATATCTATCAATTTTTTACCTGTCTCTATCTATCAATCAATCTATCTATTTATCTTTCTATATATCTAAATGTCAATCAATCTATTTATCTATCTATCTATCTATTTATATATCTATCTATCTATCTATCTATGTCTCTATCTATCTGTCTAACTATATGTCAATCTATTTGTCTATTTATATATCTATCTATTATTTGTTTATATATTTGTTTATCTAACAATCTATCTATATATCTGTCTATCTATCTTTCTGTATGTCTGTCAATCTATCTATCTATCTGTATATATATCTTTCTATCTATATATCAATCAATCAATATGTCTATCTATCTATATATCTTATCTTTGTATGTATGTATCTATCTTTCTATGTGTTTGTCTGTCTATATATCTATCTATCATTATGTCTATCATTATGTCTATCAAACTGTCTTTAAAATAATCTATCAATCTCTCTATCAATTTGTCGATCAATCTGTCAATAAATTCGTATATCAATCTATATATAAATCTATCTATCAATCTATCTATCTATCTATATATATGTCTATCTATCTATCTATCTATGTTTATATCTATTTGTCTATCTATCTATCTAATAATCTATCTATCTATCTGTCTATATATCTGGCTATTTATCTCGCTATCTATATACCTATCTAATTGTCTATCTATCTATCTTTATATCTATCTATTTATTTATCAATCAATCTATCTATATATCAATTAATCTATCTGTATATATATATAATATATCTATCTATCTATTTGTTTATCTATCTATCTTTATATCCATATATTTATCTGTTTATCAATCTATCTATCTATCTATTTTTTTATCTATCTATCTATCTATCTATCTAGCTATCTATCTAGCTATCTATCTAGCTCTCTACCTACCTACCTATCTATCTATATATTTGTCTTTCTAATTATTTAATTATATAACTATCTATTTGTCTTTCTAATTATTTAATTATATATCTCTCTATTTGTCTTTCTATATATCTATCTGCCTCTCTATCAATCTATCAGTCTATCAGTCTATCAGTTTATCAGCCTATTAGTATATCTATCAATCTGACTATTAATCAATATATCGATCTATTTGTATATCTATGTATCTATCTATAAGTTTATCTATATATTTGCCTATTTGTTTATCCTGCTATCTATCTATTTTATGTCAAAATGTTTATATGTCAATCAATATATCTATGTAACTATCTGACTATTATATTTATCAATTAATTTATATATCTTCTTTCTATTTTTCTCTCTCTCAAACTATCTAAATGTCTTTCTATTTATCTACCTATTTGTCAATCTTTCTATATATATATATATATATCACTCATTCTATCTGTTTACCTTTATATTTGTCAGTTTATCTAAATGTCTATCTAACAAATAGCAAATCAAGTTATTATCAACAATTGGTATTGGAGGTTTAGGTTGTGCATTATGATGCACCATTGGGCGAAGTTACTATTGATGATACTAATGAATTTAATAAATAGTAAAAATTTTGCAGACAATATCGGCATGTTAAAATAGGTGTTCTAAATTCTCATACACAGTGTTTTGCAAAAATTGTCTAATAGAATGTATATTTTGTAGACAGTAATGACTGCATTTGAAGGAAAAGTGAATAAAAAAAATCTATAGAACGAACTTTGTATTTTTGAAAATATAGATGGAGGATTATATATACTAGAAAAATCTATATCAACCCCCTCTAAAAAAGATGATAGAATCTATGAAGAAAGAAGAACACATACTAGCATTTGAATTCATCTGAAATATGATATCTTACAAACTTACTTATTGTAGACAGTAAGGCTTACGAGGGCTCTTGCTAGTATATATGAAAAACTAATTGATGCTAAAAAAGTGCACATGATGAGGTGTTTTTTCAATCTGAAGTTAACAGAAAGCACATCAGTGACCCAACAACTCAATAAAGTCAACACAATCAAACCCAATTATGTTTGTTTGGTATTGAAGTCAATGATGAAGTATGTGCATTGATACTTCTGTGTTCTCTATCAAAAAATATCATATTACAATTATAGTTGCTCATAGTTCATCAAGAAATAATAAATTGAAATTTGACGATGTTCAAGATCTAATTCTCCGCAATGATATTCAACAGAGATAGACAAGTGAAACATCAATCTCTTTAGAATTATATACAAAGTTAATTGAAAGAAATTCAACCAAGAGAAAATGTCAAAGCAAATAAAAAACAAGAGGTCTAAACCTAAGAATCATTGTAATTATAATAGCTCAGAGACCATTAAGTATTGAAAATATAGAGAGACAAGACACTACAAAAATCAATGCAAGTGTTAGTTATTTTATAGCATGGTAAAATGTATCACAAGTATATGAGTTTAACAAGTAATAAAGTTAACTCTATGAATCTGGATATCATTTCATAGATATTGATTATTTGGATTAATTATCAAAGTTTATTCATTATCTAAGCTTACAATTAGTAAATAGTTTCTAGTGTTTACTCAAGTAAATAATTATATGGTTAGCTTACAATAAGTAAACAGTATCAAGTCCACGGATATACAATTTATGAGTTAATGGCTATAGAGGTGATAAAATATGTGAGAGCTACTCATTCATATAGGTGGAACTTCTCAAACACATCAAAAAGTCATCGGCATCAATTCTTGTAGGAAATAATGTATGTCAGTTGAGCTGGATATCTCATATATTTTAATCCAGTATGAATTATATTGATAGTCAATGCTAGGGTATTTATAAGGGAGCCTATGCCGCATTTAATTAAACATAGTAATTAAAATATAGTCAAATATATACATGTATTTAAAAGTCTTGTAAATTAGTATCATTATACATAAAGCATATTACATTTTTATTTGAACTAATTGAAAACCGATCGATAAATATTTACAGATATTAATTTGACATTAACAGATATTAATGTGACTATACTTTAAATTTACAGATATTAAATACACTCTTACATTTTTATAAGAGTGTATGGTTTTCCCTATACATAAAGTCATGTGTAAAATATAGTTTACAGATATTAAAATATAGTTTACATTTTTATAATTATACTTATTGGGTAGGCAAGGCATTATGGAATAATAGATATTTTCATAATGAAAATTTATTAGATGTGTATTTCATAATGATGACTTACAAATTTAAAATATACATTATTAAAATCCTATCATAAAGTCAATATATCTTTATTTGTGTAAAATATGTATATAATGTTATATGTATAATACTAATTATATCTGAAATACATGACATGTAAATTGAATGTATCACATATATATATATTGTTATATTTATATATAGTTATGTTTATGTAAACTATTTTTATAGGTATAAATATAATAAAATACACATATTTATGTGTTATATACACACTGCCCAACACAAAACACCCATTTTGTGTTATATACGATTAAATTTATATAAGTAATCCAATTATAATTAAATTAACAGAATATGTATTTAAAAAAATATAATTAAATTAACAGAATATTTATTAAATAAAAGTATAATTAAATTAATTTATATTAGCATACCTACTGCTAACACAACAAAAATGCATTAGGTATGTATCACAATAAGTAATATTAAATTAATGTATACGATTAAAGAAGAAGAATTTCAGAAAAAAAATTAATAGAATCAATACGCGTTAAGATAATCGATGAAGAATTAGGGCAGAAAACGTACTTCAAATCAATAACAAATTATCGCTTAATTCGAATATGTTTATGTTGTGTCGGTGTCGAGAGAAGAATGGAGGACTGTAGAGTAATTGTGTCACTTATTCTTCGAAAATATCGGGAGAAAGATGGACTTAGTCTCGACAAAATAAACATTAAATAACAAATTATATATATTTCCAAAATATTTATATTTATAATTATAAAAACATTAAATAAATAATATGTTATATATATATATAATACAAAAAGACTCATTTATTTTCTTTACTATCAAAATTTTTTCAACTAAATTAATGTGCATGTAGCAAGGTACAAAAAAAATATACACCTTACAATTTTTTATTATAATTTAATTAAACAATAAATATATAAACAATTTAAAAAATGTATATGTTTAGCCTTATAAAAAAATATCAAATAGCAATAAAATTAACAAACTTGATATAATAAGACATACATGAAAAGATGATTTGTTTTCTATCCACTCTCTTAAGAGTTATAAAATACTCTTAATGTTAAAAAAATATATAAAATTTTATATTTTATGGTTATAAATTTTTAAGAATTCATCATATTAATTTTTATGAAGATAATATGTAATAATTTTAAAGGCATAAAATTTCATATTATTTGATATCATTTATAATTTTTAAAATTCAAAAAATTACTTAGAGTGATACGATAATTAAAAAAAGTTATATTAATTATTTTAATAGAGACTGAATGTCAAAAGTTAATAGAAAAAATATTATTCAATTGTTTATTTCTTATAAATTTTAGTAGGGGCAAACATATATGTATTTATTTTTAAATATTAATTTATTTTTTTTAACTTTAATGAAAAAAATTATATTTTTATTATATTTCAAAATTTTCAAATTTTGTATTAATTATATTTTTTAAAAGTTTCCTATAACTACAGTATATATGTACGTATATACTGCAATATTATATGCACATATATATAATCACATAGCCTCAAATGACATAAAACTACAACAAATTAGTATTATCCCATTTATACTTCACAAAGGTGGAACAAAACTTTGCTATCAACATAAATAAGAAATATGAAGATTATTTAAATTTTGGAAAATATCTTTAAAAAATCATATAGAAAAACCTGGAAGACGAGCCACTAGCCAGGCTTGGGGAATCAAAGTTCACATCTCGCCTCCCCATAACCAGAACTCTCTATCAGTCCCAAGGCTTATAAGGGGGTTGCTCTGCACCGCCATGACCGAGTTGACAAGCTAACAAAAGAACTAGCAGATGAAATTGAGACAGATCATTTGTAGCAGTAACCTTGAACAAATAAATAGGAATCTTGAACATAGAAAAAATGAGCACTCCACCATGCTAATGTGCAACACAAAATGATGAATAAATTATTAGAATAATAATTTTGAATAACTATAATCTAAGCGATCCTTGTCTTACATATTTAAAATAATGACATAATAAAATTTTATTACATCTTATTCATCAATGTATCTACCTATAGTACATAAAGTATAATCTATCTGTGCATTGACGTTGCTTTCTCATCCTCAGCTCCTCCGATCAACAACTTTTAGCTGTTACAAAGCTCTCTGAGTCACGGTGCATCATGCCTAGTAAAAAAAATCCTTCACTTATACAAACTTCATATGGATAACAATGAGGTACCATATCAGTACGAAATTTAAATAAGTGAATAAAATAAAAAAAAACAAATAAAAAAGTTATGTTTTGATAAATATATAATACTGTAGTATATATGTTCATATATAATGTAGTGTATATTATCATATATTACTACAATATTATATGTACGTATATACTGAGTACGTATATACTCAGTATTTATGTATAAATACTATAGTAATATATGGGTGTATATACGTACATATATACAGCATTTGCTGCTACTGTTGCTGCTACTGTTGCTGCCGTCACCGCAGCTGCTACTACTGCTCCTGCTGCTGCTACTACCACTGCCCCTACTGCTACTGCCATTGTTGCCGTTGTTGGCTCCACTGCCCTTGCTGCGGCCGCCGCCGCAGCTGCTCCTACCGGCACCACTATGGCTGCTCCTGCTATTGTTGTTGCTGTTGCTGCCGCTACTGCTGCTACTACCGTAGCAGCTACTGCTGCTGGCACAGCAACTAGTGCTGCTAGCTACCACTAATAATAAAAGTGGGAATGGAGATGATGCTCGACTGATGAACTTCTCTACCAACCCCTCGTTTTGAGATTGAGCGAGTTTTTGACGTGGCGGCGAGCTAATTCTCCCTAAACAAGACTCGATATTCCTTTTGGCACTCGCGACCTATAAAAATCAGGTAATGATACATTTTTCCTTCCAATTGAATATAGTTTTGTGAGATGTAATAAACTTACACGAGACTACATGAACATCATTATCATCATCCTAAGACATAGTACAATTATAACCAATCATTGTAGTGCCTACAACAATAAAACTTATTTCCTCATACATACGCTTTGTACCAAGTGATAATAACATATCTACACAATTACTAAAAGATTTAAGACCAACCTATGGCTGCCTGGTTGGCCTAGATAAGAAATATCTTCATGCCACAGTTTGGGAAAGGTCAATATTCATGACTTTTATGACATGCAGTGGTAAGTAATGCATGATGATGACCAGACCAGCCCGAGCAATTATATATTCAAATGTGTGCGTGTGCGTGTGTGTGTGTGAATAGGCATGTATGTATGACAAAATATCAATGTTTTGAAAACCAGACCGGACAGGCCGGTCCGACCGGTTCGATCGTCGACCGGCCATAAAACCGGTTCGGTTCAATCCAAAAAACCACTTATTAAGTGAACTAGGTGAGAACCATTCGAACCTGTGGTCAAACCGGTGAACCGGCCAGTTCTCAGCGAACCGAGCAGTTCGCTTCTTTTTTTTTTAAGTTAAAATGACGTCGTTTTGATGTTTTTTAGTATTTAGCTACTCAAATTGGTTAGTAGAATTTATAAACTTATCCATTTTAAATTGTTGTTATTACTTATTTTCCTTTATAAATTATTTCTCTTATTGATACATATTCCTTGTTTTTGTAGAAGATGTGAACGATGGTGGCATGGCCTTAGAAGGAGTTGATTTGGAGAACTTTAATTTTCCATATACACAATTTGACTTTTCACATCCTAATTTCCAAAATGAATGAAGACATATATCTATATTTTCATCCATGAACTTATTAATATGAAAAACTTTTAATGTTGACATTTCATATTTTGAGTAACCATGTAAGTATTGTGAATAACATTTCTATTATGAATGATATTAATCGTTCCTTAGGTTATTGATACTTTATTACTCATTAGAATAATAAGGTTATGATAAATATTATATCGATTTATATTATGAAAATTAACTTCTTATATTGTATTAAAAATATGATCTCTTGTGATTTATGCAGGTAATTTTTTTTATAGAAATGCTTAAGAAATAGAGGAGATGCTGTCAAAATTTTTATAAAAATTTACCCTTTTATAATTATTTTTAATTTTAATAATATATAAATTATCTATTTATGACGTCACCGATTCGACCACGGTTCGACCACCGGTCCGACCAGTGAACCGTGAACCGATAAATTTTCCGGTTCAGTCTCCGGTCCGGTTTTCAAAACATTGCAAAATATACATGTCTACAAATAAATATATGTACATACTCATTATATACCTACATATATACTCAGTATATACTTATGTATATACCAAGTATATTCATACTTATATACTAAGTATTTGTACATATATAGTGCATGTCATGCACCACATGACTAAAAATAAAGATCATCACACCACAAGAGATAGCACATGAGGCCCAGTATTGCACTGCTAGAACATCCAACTCTACATGGTAAGTAGAAACCTAGTATCATTAACAAATTGCACAGGCTTCAGACTTTATGAAAACTAATTGACAAATAGAAAATAAAAAAAGTCATCCAATGAAAATTAGAACAGTACATGCCCAGAAAAATAGAATTTTTATCTTCCAAAACAAAACAAAAAAACAACACATGCCAAAACAAAATAATACAATGTCCAATGACCTTGATGCTAATTCAATAACAACATGCTTTCTATCTTATAAATCTAACATGCTCTCAAAGATAAATTTTCATCATGTATTTCTTCTTCTGTGTGGCTTTGTACTTGGTCGCTTTTATAGGTTTGTTTGCATTAGGAATGAGGCACCCAAACGCATGTATTTATATTATTTAATATGATATGAAAGTGGGGGAAATAAAAGTGATAATGCCGCCACCACCACCATCATTTAAGCTAACATGTTGGAGATTGCCCCAAGACACCTGATGTTTTTTTAAAGAACAAAAATAAAAGTGTTTGGAGTATGCCATCAATATAAGCACTACACTACATAGACTATATACAAGTGAAAAAAATACATAAATTAAAATTATGCAATAAATATAATGAATATTATATATATTCATCACCTCAAACTTCAAAGAAAAAAGAAATTAAGATAGTCCAGATAGTTCTCATTAAAATCTTTGCTAACAATTGTGATGAGAATGGCTATTGCATGGCTTGGCACGTGCCAAACCTAGAATAGCCTGGGTCTGAACCAGGACAGCCAGGCATGCCCTCGTCAGGGCATGTCCATGGCACCTAGTCCACTTCACAAGGGCTCAAGCTCTATACCATGCACTCCTATGGGCCATGTCCACTGGACAGTGTGTGCAGGCGGCAAATGATGAGCATGATGGCAACATTATATCAATATATTATACTTAACATAGATGTGTTAATTTTTGTGTATCTATATATACACATAATATAATTATTGTGTATTACAATATACAATATATATATAATGTATATAGAATGTACATACAATGTGAATATACACTCATATTGAATATATACATATACACATTGTATATAGACAGAAATTATTATGTAGATACATGTATACATAATGTAAATACAAAATATATACATACATACATAGTATATAAAAAATTTAAAATTATGAGTTAAAAAAAATATTAAAAAAATTATTTAATTTAAAATTATAATTAATACTTATTAAAATAAAATATGGTAACATTATCTTTCCAAATAAAACTAAAACATAAAAAATATTACAAATCATTAAGTCATAAAATGATAAAAATTATAACTTCCTTTTCAATCTAACTATTATGATCTGTACAACATTAAATTTTATCATATACATCATCATATGTATTTTGTAGTAATGTATGAATTTGATTTTGAAGGCTCATCTATGTATTATCTTAATCTTTCTATCATAACAAATTTTCAATAATATTGATTGTAATTTGTTTTCCTATCTAAAATAATATTCACAATCATAAATACGATAGATTATCTACTGGTATATATGTATATGTACATATATATTGGTATATATGTACAATTATTTATATGTACATATATACTCAATAAATGTACATATACACTACAATGTATATGTACATATATACGTGTAAACATATACACTATAGTATATATGTACATTTACACTACAGTGTATATGTGTACTAGTATGTACATATATGCTAGTAAATACTTATACATATATACAGGCATATATGTATATGTACATATAATATATGTAAATATAAACTACAGCGTACATGTACATATATACTCAATCAAGTTCCATGTGTAAATTTACTTGGCTACTCAATGGATATTTTCATGTAGATATCAAGTGTATAACCAAATCACAAACTAGATGATAAGTAATACTAAATATAAATACATAATAGTTTAGAGAAGTTCATAAATCAGGCATGATAGAAATATAATAGTGAACCTAATATGATTACAAGTTTCAAATTTTATGAACATTTTTTTACAATTCATTAGTTTAATAAGGAAAAAAGAAAGTAGTATGTGATGGCTATCATAAAAATCATACTTGATTTTTGAGATAGGATTGCTTTGATCCATAGCTCCAATACCTCATTTTGAGTAGCAGCAAATTCATGATAACTGTATGATTTCAATACCAACGCATGTAGCTTTCCCTGAGTGTACCCAATGAACTTAGGATGTAAATTGTTAAACAAATTGGAGCTTATATTACTCTCATTATTATAGGAACATTGTGATATGATTACAAGTTTGATATTTTATGAATATTTTATCAGCATTCATTAGTTTTATAAGGAAAAAGAAAGTGTATGATAGCTATCATCCAAAACATACTTGATTTCTGAAGCTGTTTTGTATTGATCCATAGCTCCAAGTAATTATAAGTAGTTATACATAAATGTATACAAAGTTATAAACAAATATATATATTTACATATATGTATAGATAGTTACAAATATAGTTATATTTAATTATATAGAGTGTTATATAGTTATACATATATTTATATATATTTATAAACATAGAGTTAAACATAATGTTGTATGTTGTAATACATGTAATTATAATTATAGTTACATGTGGTTATACATATAGTTACGCGTATAGTTATAGTTATATTTATACGTGTAGGTATATATATTTTTTCTTATAATTTTATATAATTATACATATAGTTATGTATAGGTATAGATATAATAAAATACATTTTTATATACTAATATATACAAATGTATATTAAATATAAGTTTTAAATTATATATTTAAATTAAGTTATGTATAAAGCTTTTATAGTTATACATATAATAAGATATAATTATTTATAGTTATATGTTATTATACAAATAGTATATATAGCTACACATATTTTTTATATAGTTATACATAAATATATAAAGTTATAAATAAATATATAAATTTACATATATGTATACATAGTTACAAATATAATTGTATTTAATAATATAGTGTTATATATTTATACAAATATTTATATATAGTAATACAAATATTTATATATAGTTATACACATATAGTTAAAAATAATGTTGTATGTTGTTACACATGTAATTATACATATAATTATATGTGGTTATACATATAGTTACACATATAGTTATACTTATATTTATACATGTAGCCACATATATCGTTTATTATAATTTTATATATGTATACATATAGTTATCTATAGGTATATATATGGTAAAATATATTTTTATATACAAATATATAAAAATGTATATTAAATATATGTTGTTAATTATATTTTTTAATTTTAGTTATGTATAATATTTTATAGTTATACATATAGTCAAAGACAATTATTTATAGTTATACTTATAGTTATTCTTATACCTTTGGGATCCAATGGGAAAAAAACACAAAACAGAAAACAAACAAGCTCGGCTTACAATAGATCAGTGCAGATTAAATGAGGTCTTGTATTTCAGACATGTAATATATAAATATAAATATAATCTGAATCCCCCTAAACTAGATGATGTCATCCACATAACAGAATAAAACTCAGACAAAGTAGGCAAAGATTAGATCCACATCCAAATAGGTCAACAAAGTTTGTCTCATCCTGCTAAAATTATTTATGACTTGCTGGCAAAATAAGTGGAAAGCCAATAAAGACCCTCGTAGAGTCCATCGCCAGAGGTAGCATAGGTGCTCTAAATGTACCAATGGCATTGCCGAAGAGAGTGAAGTCCTAGCTTGTCAATAATTTCAGTTGCATTCATAGCATTGGGAAGATCTTGCTTATTGGCAAACACCAGCAAAACTGCATCTCGAAACTTTTCCTCATTTAACAACCTATGCGGCTTATCTCTAGCTTCAATAACACAATTTCTATCATTGTTGTCCACCACAAATATGAGAAATTGGGTATTTTGGAAGTAATCCCTATAGAAAGGGTGAATCTTGTCTTGACCACCAACATCCCACGCAGTGAAATTGATGTTTTTGTATTCAATAGTCTCTACATTGAAGACAATAGTAGAAATTGTGGTGACAATTTCACCAAGCTTCAACTTATACATAATGGTTGTCTTACCGCAAGCATCAAGACCCAGCATCAAAATCCACATCTCCTTGTTGGCAAATAGCCTACTAAATAGCTTTGTGAACGACAACCCCATTTCTTTCACTAAATATATACATAAATATTTATACAAGTAGCTAAAAGTAGTTATACATAAATATATACAAAGTTATAAAAAATATAGATCTAATTATATGAATACAAACATGTATACATAGATACAAATATAGTTATATTTAATTTTATAAAGTATTACATGGTTTTACAAATATTTATATATAGTAATACATACATAGTTATAAATATGTATGTAGTTAATGATATAGTTATATATAACATTTTTATAGCTATACATTTTGTAAAATACAATTATATATAGTTATATATTATTATACATATGATATATTTTCTTAAAAATATTGTTATATAGAATTACACATATAGTTATATAATATTATAAAATTTAAAAAATAGTTATATATATTTATTAATATAGTTATTAATATAGTCATAAAAATAGTTTACATAGTTACAAATATAGCTAAATATAATTATGAAGAGTTTTATATAGTTATACAAATATTTATAAATAGTTATCATATACTATGATAACAACATGCTATCAAATGCCCAATTGAATTACACCACTATACTGAAAGAACTTGTATCAACAATCTATTCTTTTGGCAAGTTAATATCATATTTAGTGGGAACTAAAGTCATAGTATATACTAAATATTCTATAATCAAATATCTCATAGAAAAGAAAGATGTCAGGCCAAGATTGATTTGATAAATTTTACTATTACAATAGTTTGAACTAAATATATTAGATAAGAAATGCATATAATTAAAATTAAAAATAGCTTATAAAGACTAGAAAAAGAAGATAGAAGAGTTGATGAAGAAGATACTAGATAGATTTTTTTATTTGAACAAATTATAATATTGAATAAAAATGTAACTCCATGGTATGTAGTATTGAATGAACCTTATCATTGCAAGTAGTACTCTGATCAAATTTTGTGGCCAAGTATTATAGATGGGAGATTAGTAGTATCTTGCAATAATGTCACTTTTTACTCCAACTCTTTCGAATTGGTGGAATATGTTAATATTGATGTGCTCAAGTATTTTTATTCTCAAACATAATGTTGATATTTACATATATATGCATTAATATATATGTGCATATACACTGCTCCACACACACACACACACACACACACACACACATTTACACATCAATATAAATTATTATACATTATATATCAGCATACACATTTTTGTACTTTTGTATATATTCACACATGTATCTACATTTTCAAAGTAGTGTGTATATACTTGTATGCATGCATATACTACTGTACACTCACACAAACACACACATATACCTATATATATAATGTATTTTTAAAGTTACACATGAAACTATTATATATGTGTGTGTGTGTGTGTGTGTGTGTGTAAATGTATTTAAATTTTTTTGATTTTGAAAATTTAATTAAAATAAAATATTATATTTTGTACACAATGTATAAAATATTGTAAATTTTTATATTTAAAACAAATATTTGTGTGTGTGTGTGTGTGTGTGTGTGTGTGTATGCGTGTGCATGTGTGTGTTTATGCGTGTGTGTGTGTGAAACATATTAATGTGTAAAATGAAATTATGAATTAAATATATGAGCTTCTATTTTATTCAAATACTTGTTATTAAATATTTATATTAAAATAACTATCATTATACTAATATAAATAAATGAAGTTGGCATATCTGTAAATTATTTTATTTTCACAATCATGTTAAAAATGAAAATATAGTTCATAAATAGATAATATTGTTTTTGTTTTTCTATATAATTTTTTTATTAAAATATTAATGTCTATGATAAATTTTTACCGGTTATTTATTGTTATTAATAAAATTTTAGAAACTTTAAATTTCAAACAAATATAATGTAGTGCATATAAATAAATGTTTATAATGTTTCGTAAAAAATCAATTATTTCTTTAATTATGTTCAAACAAAATAGATTACCATATAAATATATGAGTAAATTTTTATACAATTAATTATTTTTTTTATTTTATTCAAAATATATAAATGACCATATAAATATATGAATTTGTTTTTTTAAATAATTATTTTTAAATTTTTTTTTCAAATTGAATACATGACAATTTTTTTTTTGCAATTAATAGATACATTTTAAACATTGTTTATTTATAATAAATATAACATATTGCATATTATGAGGTGCAATTTTTATTTTATAAATAAATTTTACTTTTAAAGTTTTATCTTAGTAAAATGAAACTACATCACATATATATATTTAAAATTTTTTTATAATATTTATTTCACAGACATATTGTTATTTGTTTTGAAATTTACAACATAAATTTTAACAAATGAACATTTTATTAGAAATCAAATTTAGTTAAATGATATTAAGTGAAAGAAAAATGAAAACTCTAAACATTTTAAAGCTTAATTATTAATACAAACTTATAAAAATACAATAAAAATACATTTAAGGTTGAAAAAATTAATTTTAAGTTCTTAAGATATTTGGAAAAATGATAAATATTTATACAATATCCAAAAAAACATGTATGAATGAGATGAATGATATGAATAGATATTAAGTTTATGAAGCATGTAGTTATACATGTTGTAGATGTAGTTATATATAATGGACACCAATAAATTTTAGGGGTACTCCTAACGACCTAACCTAATCTAGAATCTTATTTGGGTATGATTTCCACCTCACATTGGTCTCACTACATCCATTCTTAGGTTTGATTTGTTGGGATAATGGTAGAAAGATGTGTTGAGAGGTTTGAGGATCTAGAAAATGTCTAGTTCTTATTAAAATTATCATTTCTAATAATTTTAAAATATGAGTGTGTATTCTTGCTTTTCAGGCATGCTTTGCATGTGCTTCTTATTAAAGTGGAAAACAATAGTCTTGTTTTGCATTTTTTTTCTTTAAATAAAACAATAATTAAAAGAAGGATTCTGCTGGTAGAAGCTGATGATCACTCCAATTGGGGCTCCTTCATTTTTCGAAGCCTTCATGTTCAATACGTTGGTTAATGTTCATGCCGAGGTGGATCATTTTTATTCTTCAGCAATAAATTATCAAGGCCGAGACTTGAGGTGGGCCATTATTTTTTGTTTATGTTTTTTTATCTTAGGAAGGTGTGATACAGAAATATGGCTTATGATTTCTTCACTGGTGACCAGAGGAGCTAGGGGAGAGAAGAACATCAATTTCATGAATAGATTATACTTTATGCAATGTCGTTAGATGTATTGATGAAGTTGTAATAAAATTTTGTTATGTTTTTGTTTTAACAATGTAATATATAGTATCAAAAAAATTTATTAATTCCTTTTATATTTTGTTAATTATAAATTATGGTTTATAGTTTATGTTTTTATTTAATTTAATAAAAAAACTTAAAAATATGTAATCAATTTTTTTGTAAAAAAATAAAATAGTAAAAATAATTTTGGAATGAAAATAGCTAGGGATTTTTCGCTTGCTAATTTAGCTAGAGACTTTTCTATAAATCTAAAATACAATCAAAATTAGCAAGGGAAAATATAAAATTATCTAGGGAATTTTACGATGTTAAAAATTTTTTGATAGAGAATTTTTTTAACATTAATTTTTTACGATGAGCACATTAATTTTGGAAAAATTTGGTCATTAATCCACCATTATTCTATTTTAGCAACAGCGAAATCCTATTTAGCTAGGGAATATTTCCAAGTTATTTGGGATTTTTTTTTGTAGTGATATATATTTGACTATCTACATAATAGTATATCTATCAATCTATTTATCTAACTATTTGTATATCTTTCTATCTGCCTATATATCTACATATCTATATATCTATCTAAAAATCTATTTTCCTATTTGTCTATCTACCTATCTATCTTTTTATCTATCTATCTATGTATCTATCTATTTGTCTGTCTATATGTCAATCAAACTAATCTATCTATCTATCTATTTTTCTATTTTTGTATTTATCTATCTGTCTTTTTGTCTGAATCTCTAATTACCTAATTTTATATCTTTGTAATTGTCAAACTATATATCTTTCTATCTGTTTATTTTTCCAAACTATCTAATTTTGTTTCAGTCCATCAGTCTATTAGTCAATATATATATATATATATATATATATATATATATATATATATCTTTCTATCTATATATATATATCTATCTGTCTATCTATTTCTCTATCTATTTGCATATTTTTCTATATGTCTATTTGTCTATTTGTCTATATCTCTATTTTACTAACTATCTAACTATTTAACTATCAATCGAACAATCAATCTAACAGTCTATCTATTTATCTATCATTATATCTATCTTCCTATCTATCTATCTATCCATCTGTCTATCTACCTATCTATATTTCTGACTATCTATTTATCTATACATCTATCTTTTTGGTTATCGATTGGTTTATCTATCTATCCATATATATTACTATTTGTCTATATGAATATCTGCCTTTATATCCATCTCCCTATGTACCTATTTTTTTATCTGACAAACTTTATTTTTTCTATATCTATTTATCTAACTTTCTATCTATATCTTTCTCTTTTTATACGTCTATTTGTCTATCTATCTATCTATGTATTTATCTATTTTTTATCTATATGTCTATAATTATATTTGTCTATCTATTTATCAATCTATCTATATTAGCCAATCTGTATAGCTATCTATCTATCAATCAATCAATTTGTCTATATATCTATTTGTATAACTACCTAACTCTTTAACAATCAACCAGACTATTAGTATATTAGTTTATCTATTTAACATTCTATTAATCTATCTATCTAACTATCTATATGTCAATATGTCTATCTAGATATCTATCAATTTGTCTATCAGACTATGTATCTATCTGTCTATCAATATACTTGTCTTTCTACCAATCTACTTATCGGCCTAATTATTTATCTCTCTATATTTATATATATCTATTTGTGTATCTATCTATCTACCTTTTAATCTGACTTTTTATCAGGCAATTTGTTTATCTATCTATCTTTCTATCTATCTATCTATCTGTTTAACTATTTGTCTATCTATCTATCTGACTATCTTTCAATATATCTATCAGACTATATGTGTGTGTATATATATATATATATATGTCAAACTATCTATATTTTTATCTCCTCATCCTCTAATCTACTTTTTTATTTATTTATATATATGTTTATTTGTCATTCTGTAAATCTATCTATCTGTCAATTTGGTTAAAAATCAATCAATCTATCTATCTATATATATGTTAATATGTCTAACTATCTAATTATATATCTATTTGTCTATCTATCTATCTATTTATCTTTTTATCTATCTATATATCTATCTAACTATATATATGTCTATCTATCATTCTATCTGTCTATCAATATATTTTTCTATTTGTCTATCTATCTATTTGACTAAATGTTATGTCTATCTATTTATTAGTTTATCTATATATATATATATATATATATATATATATATATATATATATATATTTGTCTGTCTATCTACCCATCTATCTCTCTACCTATCTCTATCTCTATTTGTGTATTTATCTGTGTCATCTGTCTAATTGTCTATATATATATTTTCCTAACTATCTGACGATTTAACTATCAATACAACTATTAGTCTATCAGTAAATCTATGTATCTATTTATCTATCTATATATCTATCTCCTATCATTCTATCCATCTATCTGTCTATCTATCTATCTAACTATTTGTCTATTTGTATATCTGCCTTTCTACTCATCTACCTATCTACATATTTGTTGATTAATTTATTTATTTATCTATCTATCTATATCTTTATCTTTTTATCAGTCTATTTTCCAATCTATGTATATATCTATCTATTTATCTATCTATCAATCTATCTATATGTCTATCATTTTATTTGTCGATCTGTGTATCAATCTATCTATCTATTTATTCTCTTATCTCTATATCTATCTATCTTTCTTTCTATCTAATTGTCAATATATCTATTTGTCTAACTATCTATCTATCTAACTCTATAACTATCAATCAAACTATTAGTCTATTTATTTATCTATTTATCATTCTCTCTATCTATCTATCTAACTAACTATCTATCTATCTATCTAACTAACTAACTATCTATCTATCTTTGTATCAATCTTTTTATTAGGATATTTGTCTATCTATTTATCTATCTATCAATCTATCTTTCTATCTATCTTTCTATTTATTTATCTATTTTTATGTCTAACTATCTAACTAACTATCTGTCTATCTATCTATCTACCTTTGTGTCTATTTGTCAATTTAGATATCTATCTATCTAGCAATATATATATATATATATATATATATATCTATCTATCTATTTGTCTATCCTATTATCTATCAATCTATCTATCTGTCTATCTATTTATTTATATATCTATTTATTTATCAATCCATCTATCTATTTTTCTATCTGTCTATCTTCCCATTTTATCATTCAGATGATTTATCTATCTATCTAACTATCTATATATCTATCTAGCAGCTTATCTTTACATCTATCCATCAATCAGCCTATATGTGTATATATATATATATATATATATATATGTTAAACTATCTATATTTTTATCTGCTTATCCTCATATCAGTTTTTTTGTCTATCTATCTATATGTTTTACTGTTAATCTGAATATCAATTTATCTATCTATTTGTTCTATAGTCTATCTATCTATCTTTCTATCTAGCTATCTATATGTTAATATGTCTATCTAATTAAATATCTATTTTTAGATCAATCAATCAATCTATCTATATATCTATTTATCTATCAATCTATCAATCAATCTATCTGTCTATTTTTATTTCTATCAAACTATCAATCTGCCTTTCTAATAATCTATCAATCTGCCTATCTATCAATCAATCAATCTATCTATCAATCTATCTATTTATCTATCTGTCTATCTATTATTCATTCTATATGTCAATCATTCTATCTATCTATCTGGTTATCTATCTATATGTCTATTTTTGTATCTATTTATCTATCTCTCTACATATCTATCTATCTATCTATATATCAATTTGTCTATTTGTTTATTTTTTATCATCTATCTATCTGTATATCTTTCTATTTCTCTATCTATGTATTTATATATCTATCTCTCTGTCTATCTATCTATCTATCTGTATGTCTATCTATCTATGTGTCTATGTATATAACAATCTAACTATTTATCTATTTATCTATCTATATAAGTTTATATCTATCTATCTATCTCTATATCAATCTACATGTCTATTTGTCTATCTCTATATTTGTTTATCCATCTATTCATCTATCTATCTATATGTATATTTGTGTATCTGTGTATCTATCTATTAGTATATTTGTCTATCTGTCTATGTATCTATCTATATATCTATATGATTATCTATTTATCTATCTAACTTTCAATTTGTATATCTTTCTATCTGTCAAACTATATTTCTTTTTATCTATCTATATGACTATTTCTCTATTAGTTTTTCTATCTATCTCTTTATCTCACTATCTTTCGATTTGTCTATTTGTATATCTTACTATCTTTTGATACATATATCTATATATCTATCTATTTATCTATATATATATATATATATATCTCTGTTTATATGTCTTTCTACTTATTTATGTATTTGTTTATATGTATAACTAAAATATATGAGTATCTTTTAATTTATCTTTCTATTTATCTGTGTATCAATCTATCTGTCTCTCTTTCTGTCTGTCTATCTGTCTGTCTGTCTATCTTTCTATGTGTTTTTCTATCTATCTTTCTATTTGTATAATGTCTATCTGTATGTCCAACTATTTATATATCTATCTATATATCTATCTAGATATTTATTTATTTGTCTATCAGTGTATCTTTCTAAATAACTATTTGTCTATCCCTCTAGCTATCTATATTTTTATCTCTCTATCTTTTTATATGTTTAACTATTTATCTATCTATCAATATATCTTTATTTATGTATATTTTTTTATCAATCTATCTACATCTTGGTTTGTCTATCAAACTGTATATCTATCTATCCATTTATCTGACTAAATGACAATATGTGTATCTATACATCTACCTATTTATATTATTATTTATCTATCTATCTGACTATTTTTTTATCTATCTATCTATCTATCTGTATATATGGCTATTTAATTATTGTCTGTCTATCTCTATTTGTGCCTATCTATCTGTTTGTCTTTGTGTATGTGTCTAGGTGTCTATGTATCTATGTCTATGTGTCTATGTTTCTATGTCTATGTGTCTATGTGTCTATGAGTCTGTGTCTATGTGTATATGTGTATATGTGTCTATCTCTTCATGGATCTAGGTGTATATCTGTCTATGTATATATCTACCTATGTATATATCTACCTATGTATATAACTATCAGTCTATAAATCTTTTTACATATCTATCTATCTATCTGTCTATCTATTTATTTTTGGCTCTATATATCTGTATATGTTTCAATTTATCTTTCTATCTATTTGCCTACATGAATATCAATTTATTTTTCATTCTATATATTTTTCAACCTGTCTATATAACTATCATTGTATCTATCTATATATATTGTCTGTCTATCTATATATCTATCAATTTGTCAATCTATTTTTATATCTATCTATCTATCTGTATTTCTTTCTATCACTATATTCATCAATTAGACTATCTATCTATCTATCTATCTAATTATCTTTCTATTTATCTATCTATATCAAAGTATATTTCTCTCAATCTTTTAGTATTTAATCTATTAGTATATGTGTCTATCTATTTATCTATCTATCTATAGATCAATCAATCTATCAATCTAATAGTCTACTTGTCTATATGTCTACCTATTTATCTATCTTTCTTTCTTTTTGTCTATCTATCATTCTATCTATCTATGTAAATATGTATCTATCTATCTATCTCTCAATATATATGTTTATCTGTCAATCAATCAATTAATCAATTTAACTATCTATATTTCTATATATCTATAAATTTGTGAATCAATCTATATATCTATCTATCTATTTATCTATGCATTTATTTATTTGACTATCTATCTAGCTATCTATGTGTCTATCTAACTTTTTGTTTTTCTATCGATGTATTTATTTGTTTATCATTCTATCTATATATTTATCTATAATCGTATGTATCTATCTATATATCTATATATTTGTCTATCTTTTTATCTATTCATCTATCTTTCTTTCATATCTTTCTTTATATATTTTTATCTATTTATCTATGAATCTATCTATCTATCTGTTTATCTGTTTGTCTATCAAACTATCTATCTATTTATTTGTCTATATATCTATCTTTCTAATTGCCTAATTATCTATTTGTCCATCAATCAATCAATCTATCTATCAATCTATCTGTATATATATCGATCAGTCTTTATGTTAATCAATCAATTAATCTATTTATCTATCTATTTTTTTATTTTCTATTTGTCTATCTGTCTATTTGTATATCTATCTATTTGTATATCTAACTATCTATCTATTTATATGTCTATCTATCTATATTTCTATCTGTCTTTCTTTCTATTAGTTTATCTATCTTTCTATCTATCTATATTTTTGTTAATCTATTTATCTATATATTTATTTTTCTATCTATCTATATATCTATCTATCTATCTAATTATCTATCTAGCTAGTTATCTATCTATCTATCTAGTTATCTCTTTTGTATATCGATCTATCTATCTATCTATCTATTTGTCTATCTGTATATTTGAATATATGTATATCTATCTATCTTTATATTTGTCTATCAATCTATCGATATGTATTTGTCTATCTCACAATCTATATATCTAGCTATCTATCAATCTATTTGTTTGTCTATAAATCTATCTTTCTATCTTTCTATTTGTTTATCTTTATATTTATCTATTTCTCTATTTGTCTCTCTATCTACATATATATATATATCTATGTCTAAATGTATGTCTATCTCTCTTTGTATCTATCAATCTATCTCTATCTATGTGTCTATGTTTTTATGTTTCTGTGTCTATGTGTCTATGTCTCTATGTGTCAATGTGTCTATGTGTTATTGTGTCTATCTATCTATGTATTTATGTATTTATATATCTATCTATGTATCTACCTATCTATCTATTTGTCTATCTGTATATCTGTCTATATTTCTAATTATCTATCTATCTACATGTTTATATATCTATTTATTTATTTATTTTTGTATCTATCTATCTGTCTATTTGTCTCTCTCTATCTAGATTTGTATCTGTCTATTTGTCTATCTATCTAGTAATTTTCTATCTATTTTTTCACTATCTCTGTATTCATATATTAAACTATCTGTCTATCTATGAATCTATCTATATATCAATATTTTTATCTATCTAACTCTATGTAAATATCTATCTTTCTATCTATCTTTTTATTTGTCTATATGTGTCTCTATTTATCTATATATCAAAATTTTAATATATATGTCTATTATACTATGTAGAAATTTTTTTATCTGTCTATCTATTAATCAATCAATTTATCTGTCTAACTATATATTTGTTTATCTATCTACTTGTTTATCTTATTATCTATCTGTGAATTTACTATCTATCTATTTGTCTAACTGAGTATCTATTTATCTGTGTATCTATTTATCTATTTATATGTCTATCTAAATATCTATCGAAATATCTATCGAAATATCTATCTATATTTCTATCTATTTAATTGTATAAATGTCTATGTGTCAATCTATATATCTATGTAACTATCTATCTGTCTATCTATCTAACCATCTAACTATCTAACTATCTTTTTGACTATAAATCTATCAGTCTTTTAGTCATTATACACACACATATATATATATACCCTATCTAATTGTCTATTTGTGTATATATCTATCTATTTATCTATGTAACTATCAAATTATCTATCAGTCTATTAGTTTATCAGTCTATCTGTTTATCTGTCTATCAGTTTATCAATATATCCGTTTATAAGACTTTTTATCTATTTATTTATCTATCTTTCTATTTTTCTATCAATCAATCTATCTATCTATCTATCTATTTGTCTATCTATTTATCTATCTATTTGTCCATTTATCTATCTCTCTATCTATCTATTTATCTACATATCTGTCTATCTATTTATCTATTTTTCCAACAGACTTTTTGACTATTTGTCGATCATTCTATATGTCTATCTATCTATTTTCTATATGTCTTTTGTCTATCTATCTATCTATCTATCTATTTATCTAAGTGTCTAACAATCTATCTGTCTATCGGGCTATCTATCTATCTCTCTAACTATGTAACTATATATTTTTTTATTAATCTAATAGTATATCTATCTATCTGACTATTTATATATGTGTTTATGTGTATATTTATCTTATTGTATATCTATCTATTTGTCTATCTATTTATCTATCTTTATATCTATCTAATAATCTTTCAATCTATATATCTATTATCTATATATCTATCTACTTGTCTATCGATTTATGTAATTGTCTATATGTCAATCTCTCTATTTCTCTATATGCCTTTAAGCTATTAGTCTATATTTCTATGTGTCTATATATCTATATATCTATCTAACGAATTATCTATATGTCAATCTGTTTATATGTCTATCTATCTATCTATCTTTCTAACAATCTATCTATCTATCTATCTATAATTCTGTCTATCTATCTATCTGTCAATATGTTTATCTATATATCGATCTATCCGTCTATCTATCTATCTATTTGTCTATATATCTATATGTCTATCTATCAATCTATATAACTATCCAACTATTTTTCATTCTATCTATCTATCTAACTCTCTTTCTATCTATTAGTATATTAGTCAATTTGTCTATATATATAAATAACATATTGTCAATCTCTATATGTATCAATCTCTCTATATGTTTATATATCTATTTGTCTAACTATTTATATGTCTATCTTTTATCTATATATCAATAAATCTATTTATCTTTCTATCTATATATTTTCCTACATGTATGACTTTCTATTTTACAATTTTTTATTTTTCTATGCATCTATTTTTTTATTAATAAATCTATCAGTCTATGAATTTATCTATATGTTTATCTTTATATCTGAATATTTCACTAAGTAACTAAAATTCTATATGTTTATCTATATATCTACCTATTTTTCTATCTGTCTAACTATATAACTATCTTTTTAACCAATCAATCTATTAGTCTATCTATCTATATATTTATCTTTTTAACCTATCAGTCTATTAGTCTATCTATCTATATATCTCTCTATATATCTATCAACCTGTTTATTTGCCTATCTATCTATCTATCTATTTATATGTCTATATATCTATTTGTCAATCTATCAATCTATGTATCTATTTATCTGTCTATCTATCTATCTATCTGTCTGTCAATCTGTATATCTATCTATCTATCTTTCTATCTATATGTCTATATGTCTATTTTTTTATTTATATATCTATCAATCTATATATATATATATATATCTCTATATGGGTATTTGTATTTGTATTTAATAGACTTTCTGTCTATCTACTTATTTATCTGTGTATCTATCAAACTATCTAACTGCCTATTAGTCTATTAGTCTAATTGTCTATCTATCTATTTATCTATATATTTTTATCTTTGTGTCTATGTGTCTATATATGTGTTTATTTGTTTATTTATTTATCTTTCTATCTTATATTTATTTATCTATCTATTTTTCTATCTATCTAAGTATCTATCTATCTATCTATTTGTGTCTTTGTCTATCTATGTTTCTATGTATCTATCTGGCTATATATTTGCCTATCTATGTATGTATGTATCTATCTGTCTATCAGATTGCTTGTCTGTCTCTCTATCTTTTTGTATATCTATCTATCAAACTATCAATATATGTATTTGCCTATCTATCTATATGTCTATTTGTCTATCTGTCTATATATCCATCTATTAATCTATTTTACTATTTGTCTATCTATCTTTATAATTATATGTCTATCTACATATCTTACATTCTATCTATCTATATGTTTGTTATATGTCTACCTATCTATCTATCTATTTGTATATATGTCTATGCATCAATCTATTGATTTATGAATCTCTCTCTCTATGTAACTTTTTATATATTTTTTTATTATCTTTCTATTTATCAATCTATTAGTCTGTCAGCCAATCAATCAATCTATATATCTATATTTTTATCTATTTATTATCTATCTATTTATCTTTATATCTATATGTATATCTATCTTTATGTTTATTAGTTTATCAATTTATAAGTCTATTTGCCTATTATTTTATCTATCTTTCTATTTTTCTATCTGTCTATCTATCTATCTTTCTATTTTTCTATCTGTCTATCTATCTATCTTTCTATTTTTCTATCTGTCTATCTATCTATCTTTCTATTTTTCTATCTGTCTATCTATCTATCTATCTCTTTATCTACATATCTGTCTAACTCTCTATCTATCTATTTCTGTCTATCTATCTATATATCTATATTTCTAAATGTCTATTTGTCTATCATTCTATTTGTCTATTTGTCTATCTCAATATCTTTGCATATGTCTATCTTTCTATATTTCCATCTCTGTCTATCTTTCTGTCTATTAGTCTATCTGTCTAAGTATTGATCTATTTTATTGTCAATCTATCTATCTATTTGTTAATCTATCTATTTGTTTATCTGTATATCTATCTATTTATCTATCTTTTTGTCTATCTATCTATCTGTTTATCTTTATGTTTTTCTAAGTGTCTAATATCTATCTCTATTTTAATATATTTGTCTATTTGTCTATTTAACTTTTTGTCTATATATCTATCTGTATCTGATAGTCTATCTATCTATATATCTATCAATCTATTTGTCTATCTATCTATATTTATATCTATTTATCTATATATTTATCTATCTATTTATCTATCTATTTATCTATATATTTATCTATCTATTTTAATATTTGTATATATATTTTTTGTATTTCTATATATCTATCTGTCTAATTATCTCTTTATCTATCTTTCTTATAACTTCTATTAATCTCTCTATCTATCGATCTATCTATTTGTTGAGTTGTTTATCTATCTATCTATTGATCTATATTACTATATGTTTATCTATCTATCTAACTTTTTGTTTATATACCTATATGTCGATCTATTTATCTTTCAGTCTATCTACTATTTAACTGTCTAATTGTGTTTTTTTCTATCTATCTATAAGTCAATCTGTATATCTGGGTATGT
The DNA here is from genome assembly GCA_029783825.1 of Sapria himalayana. Lineage (NCBI taxonomy): Eukaryota > Viridiplantae > Streptophyta > Magnoliopsida > Malpighiales > Rafflesiaceae > Sapria > Sapria himalayana. The sequence continues at coordinate 1,448 of JAREIK010000556.1, read as the reverse complement.
ATATACCTATCTATATATCCATCAAATCTAACTATCTGCTTATCTATATATTTTCATTTTTTTTCTATTTATCAATCTATCTATATTTTTATCTATCTTTCTATCTAACTAAATATATATCTGTTTATCTATCTATCTTTATATTATGCATATCTATTTATCTATGTATCTATATTTCATTCTATCTGTATGTCTATTTGTTTATCTATCTCTCTGTTTATCTGTCTATCTATCTATATGTCCGTCTATCTATTAGCTTATCTACATATCTTTAGATCTTTTTATTTGTATATCTAACTATAAGTATATCTATTTGTCTAATTTTCTAACTATTTATCTATTCATATGTTTATCTATTGATCTGTCTATCTATCTCTAACTATCTAATTGTCTTTCTATCTATGAATTTATCTATCTATTTTCTGTCGATCTAACTAACTAACTATTTATCTATATACCTAATTATCTATCTATCTATCTATTTGTCTATTTAGATATCTCTCTATCTATCTAATGATCTATCTAATGATCTATCTAACAATCTAATTTTCTATCTATATGTTTGTAATTATCTATATATCTGCTTATATATGTTTCTGGTTATCTGTATATCTGACATCTGTCTATCTATCTATATGTCAAGATGCCAATATGTCTATCTATATATCTATCTATCTTTTTATCTTCTAATCTATGGATCTATTTATCATTATATCACTCTATCAGTCTATCTATCTATTTAATAATTATATTTTCTATCTATCTATATATGTTTCTATCTATCTATCTGTCTGTCTATCTATTTATATTAATATTTATCTATCTATCTATTTATATATATTTGTTTGTATCTTTTTATCTATCTATTTATTTATCTATTTGTTTATATATTTATCTGTCTATTTTACTATTTTTATATTTGTATATATGCTTTTTCTAATTCTATCTATCTATATATCTATTAATCTATATATTTGTCTATCAATCTATCTATATCTCTATCTATCTTTCTTTATATCTATCTATCTATCTATCTATTTGTCTAGTTGTTTATATATCTATCTATTTATCTATATTTCTATATGTTTATCTATCTATCCAACTTTTTGTTTATATACCTATATGTCGATCTATTTATCTTTTAGGCTATCTTCCTATTAACTGTCTAATTGTGTTTTTGTCTGTCTGTCTATAAGATAATCTATATATCTATGTATGTATATATCTAACTATCTATCCATCAATCTATTTTTTTCTATTTATCAATCAATCTATCTATCTATTTTTCAAACTATTATTTGTCTAACTTTCTATAAAACTATATATCTATCTATTTATATCAATTTATCTATCTATCTTTATATTATGCATATCTATTTATCTATATATCTATATTTCATTCTATCTGTCTGTTTATCTGTCTATCTATCTATTCTATGTATCTATGT